>CM024520.1:54270879-54510879 GCA_014182375.1 Eucalyptus virginea
CGATGCATGATATCGAGGGAAAATCTTGGGATCACATATATCGCCTCAATAGTGACTTATAAATATTACTGGCCATGCGAGAATAAAATTGGTCGATAATGGCCGTAAGTCATAAAATGAATCGGGTAGGTGTCTTAGAGGGACCTACGAATGAATTACAAAGGCCGTCCCGAAGGCCCAAATCTGATTTTTGAACTAAACTTCCTTTAAGTGGTTGACCTTGACATGATATTGTGTTTTTGTTTGTTTTGACGTGCATGTTTTTATCTTTCTATTATATGTACCTAATTATAGTTCTTAGACTAGGTTTAGGTTAGGATCCCTAAAAAATGAGACCAGTGGCAACTCTCGTCTTATTTCTAGATTATCCTAAACAACCAAATATTATAAATGAACCCGTTGCACGGGGTATGGATCTTGATAAGACTCGCTGTGATTTACCATACTCGATATTGATAGTGCCCCTAAAGGATGACGTGATGCCATCATTATGGGCGAAGCGTACTATCGAGAGGGCTATCATGGTAAAGGTATCCCTAAACTCACCTTTACGTCCGGATTCCCTTCGACCTAAAAATCGTTGATGAAGACATACCATGGTGTCAAGGTAGGGTCGCGACACTCCGCTATCACGCGGGGTACGAGTTTGGGAGAACTCACGATTACGATTAAGTGAACTCACAAGGTTCATCCGGGGGGGTGAGGTGATGGCATCCATGTGGTTGAGAACCGTGAGTGAACTTTCGTGGTCAAGTACTACTAAATCCGATCTTTCCCCTTCCTTTCCTCATGAAGGATGATGGTGAGATCGGGCCGCGATAGGCTTGCCAACTCCGCTAGAGACTAGTTACTAGATTAAGAGGACTTTAAGCTGTAAAAAAATGGTTGTTGTTGTTTAGCTAACATGTCTTGTGTAGGATCGCTAGCATGTCAAAGTTGCGTGGATAATCAGTTTAGTTGCTAATAAAGTGTTAAATGTTCTTGTAGGTGGGAGTCATAAGGGAAGGTGTGATTGTAAATCCTTTGTTTTGTGGAAGGAGTAAGGATGTATGAATATATGAGGGTTTATATTGAAGTGTTGATTATTTAATCCTAAACACATGTTTATGAGCTTTAGCAACTGCGGTCTAAAACTTCCATCACCCCATTTAGGACCTTAGGAGGGTTTATGGGTGGAACCCGCGAATGAATGCTCGTGATAATTCGTTACTTACATAAACCTGCTCATCCCAATTGTTAAAAATAGCACTGACCAATGATCGTAATTGTGGATAAACTATTTTTATCCTTTGGGATGAGAACCTTGAGCTTTTAGTACCCTCATCTTAGGCGTCAAAACCTCATAGTTTCCTGTGACATGTGATTTGTACTTACCATGTGTTTGGTGGGTAGGAGTTAGATTCAGGCATGATACACTTTTTCGTTATTGGGAGAACCCAAGTTCTCTCTTTCGAACATCGTTCCTTCCTTATCATTGTTATCTTCTTTCTTTCTGTGCTTTAATTAGCGCTTTATATTTCGATGACAATACGTTTTAATCACGAATGCCCCTTAAGGTTTAGGCTTAGATGGCTAAGCCCGAATTGGATGTTGTCTTGGTGTCAAGGAATCTAAGGCTATATGGGAGAATCTCGACCCATGACATCAAGATTACGTGGAAAAGCGTATAGATTTCCTTCCAACCTTACTAAAGGCTGAGCGTCGTAGTGCAATGGTGAAGGCATTGGCCCATTTTTGGAATCTCGTGACCTCTACTTTTGTGTTTAATCGATATGAATTAGCCTCTACAATTGAGGAGTTTCCGAAAGCCATTGGGTTAGGCAAAGCTTCCTTAGGTTTCATTACTCCTCCTATTGGTCAAGATCCAATCTCTCTCATAAGTCAATTCCTGAATATCCCTACAAAATTAGGGCTATTCTTAAAGGAAATTCGAATTCCATGTCTTATACATTCCTTGAACAACACCTTCTTAGTCTCAAGCCTAAAGCTGGGAGCCAATTTCCTCACGTTTTCCTTCTCATATTCTTCAGCTTTGTGATGTTCTCACATACCCAAAAAAGCAATGGATCCTTTAATCACTCACATTATCAATCAAATGTGCACCTTTAGTTGTTTTACACACACGATCCTTGCCAAAACTTTCGGGTCTCTTAATTGTTTCAAAGCAAATGGCCGAGGAACTCTTAGAGCCCCATTAAAATTTTTTCAAATTTTGCTCTTTTCGCATATCAAAGAATTCGTCCTTCACATGAGGATTGTTGACGTCATGAAATATCATCATCCTGTTCTTAGGTTTCACCAAAGAAGTGAATTCTTTCCATCATGGTCTTTCTCTATATGGTTTCATTTTCTCAAGAACCTTACATCTAGTTTAATCTAATGGCATGTCTGATGGCTTGGTGATCCTGAAGTGAACCTCATTGGTGGAGTTGACGACCATTTCTCCTTATGAGATTGACGGGTATAATGTCGTATAACTCTTTAAGGGTGCTGCGCCAACATCGTGCGCTTCAAAGGATCTCGCCAATCCTCCAGCTGGGGTTATATCGTATTGATTATCATGATGAGGGCATTAAGAAAAACCAAATTGACCATGTCAAAGCTGCGATTGGAGCCGCTACCAGATTTGGTACCGCCATTCCTTGCATTACATGGTTGCTATCGACAAAGTCGACTTGGAGGGAGAGATGAGAACTCATCATGTTGCCATAGATTATATCTATCGTGAAGAAGAACTTGAGCCTGAGGTTCAATTGCCTGATATTCCTAAGCCTCAAGGTTTTCGACAGGCTCATATTAAGGAGCATGAAGACGAAGCCTTGATCGATGAGAAACGCCTGGCCCATGATAACAAGCGTCGCCACACGATCCCACCTAGTCTTTAGGATTTTTACTTGATATTTTGGTATTGTAAAGGGATTTCTTTTGTAATTCCCTCATTTCCATTAAGATTTCCTTGTATGTATGTTCATGTTTCCCTTGTAATTGTTCGATGTAATCAATAAAAACTCATGAAGATTTTCATTCTCGTGTAATTTTTAGAAAAGAGGCATCCGGATTAAATATTTGTCATTGTCATTTTCAATTGTATAATTTCTTTTGAAGAAATTTTGTTAAGGGGATGTTATATGATACTGAGATCATATACGCTTTTTATCACTATTTCATCTCAAGAACATATAAAATTGACAAGGTTTTGTATTTTCTTGATTTCTCTTGACCTATAGACTGATTTAAGCCATCTTCTTTTGGTTGGTAATGAAAGACGGCTGAGAAACGGTCTATTATACGTACTCACCACCAAGCAAGGATGGAGAATGAAGATACCTATGTTCGTGTCATCAACATGGAGAACCAAATGGAGTAAATGATGGAGTTATTAGCTGATCTCTCCAATCAAGTCAAAAACTTGACACTTGTATCTCTATTTACTATCGTTACGAATTCTCCTACCACACCTACTGATGTGCCAGTAGCTGAATCCATAGGAAAAGGACCTGTTGAAGAGGCTCCTATTACTGCCCTAACAGTTATTGATCTAGAGGCTCCATCTAAGGAGACCCCAACTCCATACTTTGATCAAGAAGGTTCAAGATGTCTTGCGAAGATCAAGGAATGCCTTTGCATGTTGCAAGGCTACCAACTTCAGGGGTTTGATAGACTGTCGCCCTTCACTAAAGTGAAGGTCCCCGAATTCTAAAAGGAGCCCGAGTTCACAAGTATGACAATATTGGGTGCCTAAAGACCTATTTGAAGTACTATCTAGGTAAGATGGCCCACTATTCTGACAATCTGCCGCTCCAAATTAACTCGTTTCAAGATAGCCTAGTTGGTCCTATGTTGACGTGGTTTATTGAGTTGGACTTGGAAAAGATCCATACTTGGGAGGATCTTGCCGACGAATTCTTACAACAATACAAGTTCAACACCGAAATCACCTTGACTTAAGAAGAGATGGTTCGGGTCGAAAAGAGAAGGACCAAAACGTTCAGAACTTATGCTCAAAGATGGAGAGCCACCGTGTCTCACGTGAAACCATCCTTGTTTGAGAAGGAAGCTATGAAATTGCTACTTCAAGCCATGTCTCGAGACTTCTTCGAATAAATGTATAATCACACTTGTATTAACTTTGCCGCGTTGGTGGAATTGGGTGAATACAATGAGGGGATCATGCGAGAAGGAAGGTTGGCTGAGACCACGAATCGTAAGTATGCCCTGAAAAAAGATAAGGAGTCAACCATGGAGATTGCCTATATAGAGAACCCCACCTCTCAGAAAATGTACAATTTTCCTGCTCATAAGCCTGTTATGGAGGTCGGGAGTTCTTCCCAAAATTTCGATCGCAAAGGAAAAGCCCCGCAAAAGCAATTTACTCCATTGCTTAGACCATGTCTCAGCTAATTGCAATGCTAATCGAAAGTCATCTCGTGGCGAGAGAAATCCCGAGGGATAATCCACTAAAGTTCCCTGGATTTGACCCTAATAAGACTTGCAAGTATCACATGGGAGAGAAGGGTCACCATGTGGATAATTGCTTCGTACTCTATTAAAAAATCCAAAACCTTCTAGACAATAATTTGCTCACCTTTAAGGATTCGATGCCAAATGTTCAATAGAATCCACTCCCGAAACATGCTGAGGACATCAATGTAATTTTTGGGGATGATGATAAGCTCCACTTTTGGTGGATATGTAAAGATTGGGACAAATTATGTTCCTTGGTGATCGTCAGTTGAAAGGTGACATCACTCATGATGAGAAGATAGCTTGCCTAGCAAAGTTGGCTGAGTTGGGAGTCCTTCAGTATGAAGATGGTGAACCCGCTCCAGGATAGATGTCTTTAGTTGAAGTTGATTTGTTTGGCAAAGACATAATCTCAAAGGTCATAAAAGAGGCTGAGAAAACAAGTCAAGATGACACTCACAACGAGAATTGTCAAGCCTTGAAAGAGAAGGCCCCTATGTACCAAGACCTTGACATTGATAGTGAGGATGAACATCAAGCTTCCCGCATGGACTGTGAGTTCGTTAAAAAGGCTCACAAGAGTAGTGAAGTAGTCGATATCCTTGGTCAACCAAGTAGAAAATACAACTTAATGTGCAGTTCACACTGCCACCGAGTTTCTTTATTGATGTGAAGGACATTATCCTAATTGGATTGGATGATGAAGAGAACCTCACTCCAACTTTATCGAGGAATGAAGAAGCCCACTCCAATGACGATGATGAAGATGAATACAAGGCCTCCCATTGGGATAGGGAGTTTGTAAGGAAAGCTCATGAGAAGGGTGAGGTAGTGGATACCCTTGGACAACCAAGCGGGAAGTATGACTTTAGGGTCAAATATACTCCTCCTCTAAGTTATTTCCAAAACCCCAAGGATATCATCCCTACTGGATGGGGGGATGAATTTGAGGATGACTTTGTTGTTGTGATCGAGCCCATTATAATTGATCTGACCAAGGAGAATACCTCTTGTGGAGCTGGTGCAACTAACAAGAGTGCCATAGAAGTCAGCTCACTAAGCGACAATTTTGAGGCCATGAAGATCTTAGTCATGGGTTTGAACCTGTTGTTATCAAATTACCACCTTAATTCGATGAATGTTCTAAGACCAAGGTGCCTTTTATTTATAGCACCAAGGCGGTCCCATGGAATTATGAAGCCAATGAAATCGACGTCATCGCCTGATTGGATCGAGTCTACCCACCATGTGAGGGTGTTGAAAAGAAGGCCGTAACCGATGAAGAAGTTGAACAATCCTCAAAACACTCAAGACAAGTGAGGTAGAAGTAATAGAGAAGTTGCGCAAGATGCCTGCTTAGACTTCCTTATTGTAGCTTTTTAAGCCTTCAAAAAAGCATAGGAATGCCCTCCTCAAAATTTTGATCGAAGTCCATATGCCTAAAATTATTGAAGAGGTACATTTGGAGGAGTTTGTGGGTGCCATGCTGCTTAGAGATCAAATATCCTTCCCTAAGAAGAATCTTTCTCCTTAAGGCCAAGCGCATACTAAGGCGCTATATGTGTCCGCTCAACATTTTGGTATAGGGATTTCAAGGGTTTTGGTCGATGATGGTTCTGCATCGAACGTTTGCCCTCTATCCACCCTATGTCTGCTAGAAATTGGCATGGAAAGCGTCCACCTTCCAAAAATTTATGTCCAAGCTTTTGATGGGATGAAAAATGAATCATTAAGGAAAATCAACTTACCACTGACGGTCAGCATTATTACAATTACTCAGATATTCCAAGTAACTTTAGCTCGTTATTGGGATGTCCTTGGATTCATGCCGTAGGGATCATTTCCTCTAACCTTCATCAGATGATGAAACTTGCTGTCAATGTAAAGATCGTGACCATTTGGTGCGAAAGAGATGTGGAGACTTTCCATAACATAGCTACACCCTACATTGAGCTCGAAATCAAGGAAGAAATAAGCTACCACTCATTTAAACTCGTGTCGGTTACTCATGTGCCTGCTAGGACGATCATAAGCAAGCCGCAATTCTCAAAGGTATCCTTAATGTCAAGTAAAGAATTGCTCAAGAATTGATTTACACTGGTAAAGGATTAGGTAAGCTTGCCCAAGGCATGCCAAATCCCACTGAGGTGAACAAAATGAACAAATGTAAAGGCTTAGGTTATCAAGGCGACCGAAAGAGTCAAGGTAATCATAAGGGCCTGAACATTAAGGGTAAGAGTTACCAACGTCTTCTGCCTCCACCATTGAAAGATTTCTTCTGTGGCTCACCAAAGCTCTTGCAAGAAGAGAAAGCCATTGTCCATCACTTCATCGACTTGTTTGAAGATGGCGTGATTAGTGCCATTGGTGAAGATGAAGGACTTGTTGATCTCGTTGTGCATGACATTTGAAATCATGGTAGTCATTTGTATGACTTAGATTCGCATTCAAGAGATTTTGGTAAACTTGATTATTTCGACTTAGAGAATGAAGATGACCCTCGAGTTATTGAAAGAGAATGACTCAAATATGAAGAATCCAAACCTCCTACTAATAAGCAACCAATCACCGTGAATTTAGGAGATTCGAAAAATCCTAAAGAAACCCAGATTGTGGCAAGTTTTTCTCAAACTGATGCTGATAGATTAATTGGGCTTTTGAAAGAATACCAAGATGCCTTCGCTTGGTCTTATGCTGATATGCTGGGTTTAGATCTCGAGATAGTAGAACATGCATTACCACTCGATCCTAATATTCCACCCAAGAAGCAGAAGCTCAGAAGGAAATAACCTAAGTTGTTTAAGAAAATTAAGGAGGAAGTCATGAAACTCCTGAATGTTGGTTTCATCGAAATCACCCATTATGCTGATTGGATTACCAACATAGTCTCGGTTATGAAGAAGGATGGACGAGTCCGAGTCTATGTTGATTACCATGACCAGAATAAGGCAAGCCCTAAGGATGACTTTCTTTTGCCACATATCGATGTCTTGGTTGACAGTATAGCTGGCTTTTAGTTATTCTCCTTCATGGATGGATTCTCCAGCTACAAGCAAATCCAGATGAAAGAGGAAGACAAAACTAAAACATCTTTTTTCACTCCATGGGGAACATTTTGCCATAAAGTTATGCCATTTGGTTAAAAAAATGCTAGGGCAACTTATCAAAGAGCTATGGTGGCATTGTTCCATGACATGATGCATAAGGAGATTAAAGTTTATGTTGACGGCATGATTGCAAAATTAACCCCGCAAAATGCATATTTAGGGTAAACTCTGGGAAGCTCCTCGAATTTATGGTTAGTAATAAGGGCATTGAGATAGATGCCTCTAGGTGAAGGCCATATGCAATCTAAAACCTCTTTCTACTGTCAAGGAAGTCCGAAGCCTATTGAAAAGATTGAATTATGTAGCGAGATTTATTTCCTAACTATTAGAAACCGCTAAGCCAATCTTCAAGCTGTTGAAGAAGAACATCAAGGTCAATTAGGATGAAGAATGCTAGAAATCCTTCGAAGAACTTAAGCAATATCTTTTGCAATCCCCTGTATTGGTACCGCCCATTCAAGGTGTGCCTCTAATCTTGTTTCTCACCGTCCATGATGAGTCTTTAAGAGCTATGTTGGCACAAAAAGGACCAAGGGATGGGATAGAGCATGCCATATACTACCTCAGTAAGAAGTTCACTACCTTCGAGGTCCAATATCCTGAGTAGAAAAGACATGTGTACCCTTGATTTGGGTATTACATCGGTTAAGGCAATATATTCTTCATCATCGCATCATGTTGGTAATTGAGAACGATCCGATCAAATATCTTTTGGAGAAGCCTGCATTGGTTGGAAGGCTCACTAAAGAGCAAATATTACTCTCTAAGTTTGATATCCGAAGCATGGCACAGAAGTTTATCAAAGGACGAGTCATAGCTAATATGTTAGTTGAAAATCCTAAGAAGTTTGATGACTTGGATGAAGTTGATGAACGAATCCATCTAGTCTAATATAATAAGTGGACCATGTATTTCGATAGTGCTATCAATCTTTTTGGTTCTAGCATTGGGGCAATTATAATATCCCTAGATGGTCACCATTACCCAATGGCTACAAAGTTGGTATTCTCTTCTACCAACATATTTATGAATATAAAGTTTGTATCATTGGTCTACAGTTGGCTATTGATATGAAAATCAAAAAGCTTCAAGTCTATGGTGATTTGGCGCTCATCATCCTATAGACGGGAAGTGAATGACAAACGCGAGACAAAGTTGATTCCTTACTATGAATATCTTGAAGACTTGGTCAAGGAATTTGACGAAATCTCTTTTGATTATCTGCCAAGATTGTAAAATCAATTTGTTGATGCCTGACAACTTTATTATCAATGTTGCAAGCAACTGAAGGCTTGAACAATGATCCCTTACAAATTGACATAAGACCTGCTTATTGCATGATGATTGAAGAAGAGCCAGATGGCCAATCACGGTATTAAGATATTATGAATTACCTCCGAGAAGGTAAATTTCCCCAAGGGAGTCAACCTAATGATCGAAAATACCTAATGAAATTGGCATCCAAATTATTCCTTAATAGAGGAGCCATTTATAAAAGGTCATTTGATTCAATTTTACTAAAGTGTATAGACGCACAAGAAGCCAAACTATTGATGAAAAAGATACATGGAAGAGAGTGTAGATCTCACATGAATGGTCATTTCCTGGCAAAAAAAATCATGAGCCTTGGTTACTACTGGTTGACCATGAAAGCTGATTGTCTTCAACATGTGAGGTGCTATCACAAATGCCAAGTCTATGGAGACAAAATCAATGTTCCTCCTAATGAACTGCACCAAATGTTCGAATGGACATCGCCTTTTTTTTTTTTTTTATGGCCATCAATTACTTTATCAAATGGATTGAAGCCAATTCTTATGCCCACGTTACTACAAAGAGTATGGCAAAGTTCGTCCATCGTGATATCATCGCTCGATATGGAGTTCCCAAAGTGATCATCACTAACAATGGATTAAACTTGAATAACAAAATAATGGACGAATTACTCAATGAGTTCCATATTCGCCACTTGAATTCTTCTCATTACCGCCCACAAATGAATGGAGCTATAGAAGCGGCAAATAAGAATATCAAGAATATTTTAGCCAAAATGGCTGAAAACTATCGTGACTGGCATGATTAGTTGTTATATGTTTTGATGGCTTACCGAACTTCAATTCACACTTCAACTGGGGCAACGCCATTCTCATTGGTCTATGTAATGGAAGCTCTACTATCCGTGCAAGCAGAAATCCTTTCATTAAGGGTACTTTCTCAAGTTAAGCTTTCTGAAGCTGAATGGGTTCAACAAAGGTTTGAATAACTCAATATGATTGATGAAAAGAAGGTAAAAATCCTATACCATGGACAAAGCTACCAAAGACGAGTAGCCAAGTCATTCAACCGTAAGGTTCGATTGAGACATTTTGAGATCAATGATCTCGTCCTAAGGAAGGTCCTACCTATCATTCCAGATCCTCGTGGAAAGTTCACTATGAACTATGAAGGCCCATTTATTGTAAAGAATGTGCTACCTGGTGGAGCACTAATCTTTGTAGAAATGGATGGCCAAGAATTGCCAAAGCCTATAAATGCTAATGCTATCAATAAATATTATCCATGAATAAAGTGAAGGGTCTTTAAGCCCCTTTTCAACTGAATTCAAACCACTTTAGGATATTAGCATCATGCATCTCATGCATACATATTGCATATGTATGCTTGTTCATTTAGCAGTTACCAAAAGATCTCCAAGGAAGACTCCACCTATCCCTAGAGGATCAATTCCAAAAATTTGAAACCTCCAAAAGTGACCACTTTTTTAGAACTTAGAAGTAGCCTTGTTTGTTAGAACAGTGAGAGAGTTAGTCAATACTTTAGAAGTGAACCCTTGTGCTAAACAAAGTTTATTTTGTCTACAAATTTCCTTCTCCAAAAGTCTCCCCAATAAAGTCGAGGGAACATACTTTTGAAAAAGCATTCCTCATATCCTAATTCCCCATGGAGAGGAATTTATCCAATTGATGTTTTGGAAAACCTTAAAAGGATTGTTAAATATTCCAAGTGGTAGTGCCTAAAATGATGAGAGGCAATCCTTTAGCCAAACACGTCCTTACATACTTGAGAGAATTGAGTGAAATGAACCATGTCTTAGAGCATAGGATTTATTCACAGTGAATACATGGATTGAACCGATAAATGAATTTTCTTCTCAATTCCAAACATTGTCAATATCCCTTGCAAGCCACTTTGAACCAAATAAGGAGCATTTCCAAAATAACCCTATCAAGAACAACCCCACATTAAGGCAAAACAGGGGGTCTTGGTTGAAAGATATGGAGCAAAAGATCGAGAAAGATTTTATTGCTTTCACTTGCATCAATCTTCTTGTGACAGCTTCAGGTAATTTCTTATGGAAGCTTGAAGCATCCTGAAGTGACAAAGAGCATTCCGTTCACTACCTAAACACAATTTTCCTTTGTTTAACTAATTTGAGCATTATGCAATTTCTTTCATAACCCTAGGTGATGATTATCTCCCCACACTAGGGCAAAGCATATGATTTATCAATAAAAAATGAGAATGTTGGTTAGCTTTGTAAATATCACTCAAGAGTCCTAGATACTCAAAAGAGAGTGGAAACTAGGGAGCACGAAAAAGCAGTGTGCTTGGTAAAAGCAAAACCCATGCCCATAAAAAATTCATTGAGAAAAACAAAGTCAATGGTCGTGCAAAAGGCCATTCTTCAGAAAAAGAGAAAGAAAAAAATGCTTTGCAAAGCTTGTATTGCAAGCAATGTCATTAGAAAAGAGAGCGAAACTCTCATGTCTCAAGACAAAATAGTCAAAAAGGACTCTCGAGATAAGTTAAATCTCAAGAGTCAAACTTCCGAAAAATTTTGTGCATGGTAATGAGGCCAAGATAATCACTCACTATTAAACCCTTGATATTTGAAAAAAAATTCAAACCTTTCAAAGTCTCATCCAAACCAACATTCAACCATTATTTGATGTCTCTTTTGATTGGGATGATTCAAGTTGAAATGAGAATTTCACATGGGAGCTACCTCTAGAAGGAGTACAAGCAATCCTATCTCGTCTTATCTTCAAGGTTCTTAACTTGTAAACCCGATAAAGATATTGATTCAATACTTCTTTTCTTGGCCTCAAAGCGCATACCTTTTGTATAAGCCCATGACCAAGCCATCATTATGGTCCTCCCAAAAGACCTTTTTGATGAATGAATTGTATTCACTGTGAATGTTTCCAAGAAAACCTTAGGTATAGGTTATGTGAGACTTCTCTAGTGATAATTGAATAGCTTTCCCACGTCAATGATTGGGAATAAAATCCTTATTGAGAGCCACTATGAAAGACATTTTTAATAGGTTATTTCCAATTTGGCATATTTGATTTAACCCTTAGATGGTTAGCCCAACCTCATTTTGTTAAAATACTTTTTGGAGAAATTTGATAATTTGTATCATTTATCAAGACGTGTTTGGATGATTTCGCAAGATTGGTTCTCGAGCAATTTTAGAATCATTCTTCAAAATATGTGTTCCTCAGTGTTTTAGGTTTTTGGTTATCCTAAACCATACCCCTTGTTTTAGGTTTTTGGTTTTCCCAAGCTATACCCCTTGTTTCCGACTTTTGGTAATCTTAAACCATACCTTTCGTCGTTTAGGTTCTTGGTCAACCTTAAAACTCGTCCCTTAGGTTCCTGATCAACTTTAAACCTCGTCTTTTAGGTTCTAGATTATTCTCATAAACCTTGACCTTAGGTTCTATGTTATCCTCAAACTTTGCCTTTAGGTTAAGGTCATCCTTAAACCATTTTCTTTTTCTTAACTATTTCATTTCCTTCATTCCATTCCACGAGAGAGATGGAGAGAAGAATCCCAAACATGAGTCCATATATTCCAATGAGCAAAGGTAAATGTCAGGTATGTTCCCAGCCAAATGTCATTTCCTGTGTTATTTTCTATTCCCAAAGTGGAGCCGATTAAAAATTGCATATATCAATTTTGTCTTTGGGCGGAACCTTTTCGAACTCCCACTCAAAGAGGGGCAGTTAGTCGCGTGTCAAAAAAAAGGTAAAAATCAAAATTTTAGTTTCTAATCGCAGAGCTCATTCCTCTACCAAAAAGTGTCATTTTTAATTTCCTACTTTTGTATTGTCGTTTTAAAGAAATTTCAAAGTCATTTTAAAGAAAAACTCGAAAAGTCAAACGGTTGATTTTTGGGTTGATTTTTTGGTCAACCCTTTGATCGAAAGTCAACCCAGAACAAAGATTGGCTTTTCGTCCAAAAAGATGCCATTTAGCTTTAATTTCATTTTTATCAAGTCAATTTCTTGAAAATTCAAAGATTTGACCAAGAAATTAACCTTTTAGGAAAAATCAACTAAAGAATTGACTTTTGATCAAATTTTTGTCCCAAAAAATCAAAAAGATAAAAAATTCACAAATAAATTTCTTTTAGTATCAATTTGACTTTTGTGTAAATTTTTTTTTTATAAAAATCGATTAAGAATCTTATTTTCTGAATTTTTTGGTTTTAGGTTCTAAATCAACCAAAAATCTAATTAATTTCATTGTAGTCATAATTAGGTGTACTTTTTTTCGACATTTGGTTTAGGGACTATTGTAAATCCACTCGTGCATTCAATTTCACAAATTACCTGATCAAAATACAAATTGCAGTTTTGAGCCTTAATTAGGGAACCCGAAATCGATTCTTCATAACTTGCAAATGATCGATTATTCTTCACTCATGTTCTTAAGATAAGTTTAAATCCGAAATCGATTTTCAGAAATTCACGTAAGAACTTCTCGATTTGAGGAACTTTACTTTCTCAAGCATAAGAAAGTCAAGCAATTAAGCTTCAATTGAAATTTTCAAGTTGATCCATTAAGGCTATGGTTTAATTTCACAAATCTAGGTTCAATTTTAATATTAGGCCTAGATTCATTGTTGACCTAAGCTCGGTTATCTCAATTTAAAGCCAATTTGAATGCATTAAGTCTTACACATAGGTGATTAATTAAATGGGGGAATTACAATAATAATTGAATTCAATTTCAATCAATTTGCGATTTTACCCATTGAATTGCAAATTCGATCATTTTGGCCCTTTAAACTCAATTCGAAACACCCATTGTTTTGGTCCAATGTTTTTCGTAACAATTATTCAAATAAGTCAATAAAAGACCTCTAAATCACATTTATGAAGTTTAATTAGCTTGATTGAATACAATTGAGCAATTTCTTCTTAAATCGAGTAAGTATTCTTTTCAATTTGGTCATTGAAGGATCAAATTGCATAAATTTTGAACCCACAAGGATCACAAATGGGCAAACCGGTCGGAACTAGTTCAAACCGGTCAAAAACCTATCAAACTGGGGTGAACCAATCTGATCGGTCTGACCGGCCGTCGGCGATGCTAGCCGATTTAGCTACTTGTCGGTCGATTCCAGACTTCTGACCACTAGTTCTGGGATTCTCTTTGTGTCAATTTCACTCCTGCACCTTCAATTTCCCGAAATTTAGCAGATTGGTCCTTGAATTTCATAAAATTGCAATTTGACCCGTAATTGGACATTTTGACGCAATTCTTAATTTTGTTTCGAGTTTTTGCAAAGCAAACCTATTAGATCAATTACTAGACACATCCAGATCATAATGGAACCTTTGAAATCAAATTTTGACATTTGGATTAAAATTTTTACCGTTGGGTTGAACTGACAACCAAGATTGCTCAATTTAAGGGCCGTATATATATAAATATATAAATATATATATATATATATATTTTTTTTTTTTTTTTCTCTCCATTTTTTAGGGGTTCATTCTGCACATTTTCATTCTCTCTCTATCTTTTTCCTGCCTCTCCCAACTGATCTCTCCTCTCCCTCACCGGTTCACTTGAATCTATCAGACCAATCTTACACCGGCAAATTTTCCAACCACCGCCAACCCCTGCGGTGATCTATATCTCCTCCTTGTCCCAATCAGAGGTACAACAAGGTCAGACAACCTTGATCTCCCTCCGATCCACCTTCCTTAATTGCAAAGAGCAAGATCGGCATCGGAATTGGTTTTTGGTTCCGACTTGTTTATCCTTTGTGATCAATGTCCAGTGACTATCTCTAGGATCCTCAACCTTATTTCGATCTAGTCTCAAACCTCTATTTGACCTCCAGGTGCTTGTGAAATAGCCAATTGGTGACTAGGAGACTTTTGTCGTCAATTTCATCCCCGACGCTTGAAGACCGGTCTAAAGTCGCACGAGTTTTACTCGATCATTCAAACTAGGCGACCGGCCACCGTCCAAAGGCAGACCAGCTATCCTCGATTTGTTCCTAGGCTTGTCCTCCACTAGGCCGTAGCTGGAGTTTGGCTGATCGGCCATCAAAGGAGTACCGATGACCCAATTTATCCTCGACGGCTTCAAAGTTGGTCCAAACCTTGATCAATTTTCCTTATTTCTGTTGCAGGCTAAACCAGCATGCTTGGCCAATCCTTGTAGAGCCCCGAGGCGTTCTAATCGTGTCCTCTAGTTTCTGATTAAGCTCTAGTGACATCCACTAGTTCAATCAAGTCAAAAAATCGAAAAAAGATCGTGAAAGGTAATTTCCTTGATCTCAAATCCCGTGAAGCAAGATTGGATTAACCGGTTGGGGCTAAGGTTCAATTTTAGGACTATATGATGTGTTTAGATGCTTGATTGATAGATTAGAATAGTTGATCTGTTATGATTGATTGTTCATTGATGATGATCATAGTGATCGAACTTGATTTAGCCTCAAATATGTATTTTCATGCTAGTCAATAGGCTTGCTGTTTTGATCAAAACAAAGTTCGAAATGACCTTATTTTAGTTCAAGTCCTTCTAGATTTTGAAAATACATGTCACAAGCTTCGAATCAATTGGTCATATGCCCCGATTGAGTGACGTTTGACCCTCGAAAAACACATCCGAAGTTTCTTGATTCTGCAGTGTTTTAGGACTGTTTTTTGTTTTGTTTTGGTTCCGAAAATTGACTTTGTTATTTTTGTGCTGCTTTCTATGATGATATCTAGATGGACTTGCCTTCTTGAAAGTTGTTTATCGTTGTGTCAAGAATGTCCTATAATTTTTTTTGAAATTTTTGGACATGTTTAGTGTCACGACCCCAACTCCATCTCTGGAGTCGCGAGCGATGAGTTATTTTCGCGATGTCCTACGCTTGTCTCCGTCTCGATTCTTTCTATCTTGTTATCATGCACATGCGGAAACGTGAATTAAAAACTCCCTAGACAAACAACTGTTGGAAGACTGGAACATACATCACACATAACACATTGATTAATATTATAATAAGACTTTTACAAGCCCTTTCTCTATGGGCCCACATAGGCCAAGGGAAATCTTATCTCCTTTAGCGTGACTACAGCTTCCAAAACTGATGTGAGACTTCCAAAACCTACAAGACTAAAAGATGAGGGGTGAGTTTTGGGGAAACTCAGTAAGTAAAATTCCTAGTTCTTCACTAGGAAAGCATCTCATCGTTAAAGCCTGACCAGTACAACACTTGCAAACAGTGTCGATGCCAGATCACTTGCAAGTTCATTGCCACCTCTGAACTATATATATGTGATCCACTTTCAACTTACTAAATAAGCTATTTTACCAAATAAGCTTATCAACATCACATAGTAACATATTCAATAAGTTCATTAACCGTATAAATGGTTCTTCCCATACTTTTAGGGGCTTTCAGTCACAGGTTGAGCATCCGGTCTCAGGCTAGGCATCTCATACTCTTAGGGGCTTCCCATACTTTCAAGGGCTTCTTGGCTCAACCAAGGCATCCAGCCATCAAGCTAGGCATCCCATACTTTCAGGGGCTTCCTAGCTCAACCGTAGCATCCCTTTCAATGAACGACACATTGCCGCCAACCCTATGTGATGACGAGCGCTTTTTCCTCTTTAAGTGCACACATAAGTATATCACACAAGTCGGTTCTTATCTTTTCTCTTAGTAGACACATGCATGGCCCGAAGGCGTGCTCATTCATTTGTGTGCCATGAGTTCTTGTGCTACACTATTTATGCGGATTCAAGGCCTTAGGATTTGGATGGCCTTGCCTTGTGATGAACTCAATCCAAGGAACCTCGGCTTCATTTCCGAACGTACATGACACAAGCATACGACCAAACATAATTGCAAGTAAAACCAAACAAAAGACATCACACACCACCCATGGCTTGACATGTGAGCACTTAGCTAGCCTCAACAACAAAATCTACCTTCCAATTGGAGAAAAAGGAACCTTACTTACCTAGGCAAAATTGAGAACCAACCTAGATGGCTTGGTGGGTTGAGGATGCAAGGCCGAGAGAAAGGAAAAGGCATGCAAGAAAGGAGGAGGAGGAGATGGATGGGGGTGATTCGCTATTTATAGGCCAAGCTTCATTTAATAGCCCTAACAAGTGGTCTAATGAGCTTTCTTGGAGTGACACGGCTAGTTTGACGGTGTGGCGCCCTAAGGTTCTGAGGGAATGATTAAGGACAAAGGGCATTCTTCTCATTGGTCAATTTGTACTAATAAGTCATCTAGCATTTATGAATTGGCTAACTTGCATTCCAAGGCTCATATTAGGGTCATGATGACCTAAGTGTATAAGGACACCTAAGATGTTGAGTCACCCTCTTTTATTAATGACTAGCCTCCAAGGAACACATGCTACTTATTCTCCAAGCCACTCCTAATTGGTCCACCTAAGCTTGTGAGTCACCATTTCATCATTACTTAGCATAACTTAATCTCCAAGAAAAATCTTATGCAATGATGATCAAATCCTCAAATGACCACCTAAACTAGTGATTCATCCTTTCATTTAACGCTTAAGATATGACCATCATGAGTCTTGGATTTTTTGGCACATTTTTCATGGTTTTTCTTGCTCATGAAGCCAAGCATTGTAGAACCTTCTAAGGTATGGTTTACTTAAGCCAACTTGCTATCCAAGTTTCTTCTCTTTAGCACACTAAAGTCCAAAAATATTTAATGCATTCTTATTTTCAAGTCAAGAAATCTCTATATTAGCTTGCTCCTCAAGTTGGGTGTGCAGCCCCCTTCCCTTCCAATTTGGGCATGTGACCCTCTTATCCTAAGGTGAAAGATAGTTTTGAGCAATTTCTGAAATTGGTATTGTTACCTTATCAAACGGGCTCGAAAAATAATAAAATCTTGATATGTTGTAGAGTAGACCTCAAAAAACATTTGTTGTAGAGAGAGAGAGAGAGAGAGAGAGAGAGAGAGAGAGAGAGAGAGAGAGAGAGAGAGAGAGAGAGAGAGAGAGAGACTAATTTCGAAATCTAAATCTTTACACAACTCTTTAAAATTTTAATATGTCGTAGATATTGATGTTATTTAAAACTTTTGTGAAGGAAGCATATTCAAATTCGAAAGGAATGATTTTATAAAAATTCAAGAAAGCAACTTGGTTATCGTATTTATTATACCGGACATGTTCTATACGGTAATTGATTGGGCCTTTGTCTCAATCATTTCACCTCAGTAAAATCTTAAATTTAAATATGTTATAGGTTAAAATTGTAAACAAGAAAGGTCTAATAGTTTCGAAAAACTAGGAATTCAAAACCTATGAAACTCAAGGTGGCAAGTCTATGGGGGAGAGGTGGCCCTCTACTTGACTTGCAAGATCACTTGTTATCATTTCCTTAGATCATGAGTCATCCCCTTTTATTAATTACTCGAGATACATAAGCCTGCACACTCATCATACTCATTATTCTCATTTAATTCATTTGACTCTTGTTCCTTAAGAAGATTGGCCTATCTAGCTTAACCTCCTAGTTTGAACCAAAATATGGGTTAAAATTGAGGATATTACATTTAGCTAGATCAAAACTACTCAGATTTGAACTAAGGTCAATTTGCCCTATTTTTGTCTGAGATGAATTTAGGTAGATTTGAATATGAAATTGACATTGTTCAACCTCATGACCTTCACGATGAGTTAACTACATGTTGTATGCGTTCAATTGACGCAAGATTTGCAAAATTTTGATGTTGTTTAGTGCATCAATTGCATGTATCAATGTAAAGGGGTGTTGCAATAATACAAAACTTGAAAATGAATGTTTGTTTTGTCATTTTTGTCACAACTCGCATGATCTCATTTAGGTTTTAGACTCTCAATGAAAAATATTCCTCATTGCATGATCTGCATGTATGCACTTTGTCATGCCCGTTTGGGTCTTTTAGAGATTAAATCTTGCAATAATACATTCTTGACATTTGAACTACATGTTACAAGATTTGTGTCCATGTTCATTACATTTGAGTGTCATTTTGCATGTTAAATCTGTATCACAAAAGCGTATGTTACACTTAGAAACCCTCAAGCACATCATTATGAATCTTGAATCATCTCGTAATGTCATTAAATCGTATGATATCTTCGCATACCGACTTAGGGTTAGATGACTACCCAAATTGTTTGTCACATCTAATTGTAAGTTGCATGTAATTTATTCATGTCATTTGTGTATTACTTGAGTGATTTTGAGATTTATTAATGGAGCGTTGGACACCTGGAGTACCAAAACTTGGCATGAAGAGACATTTAAGTGTCAAAAGTTGGGAAAGTGACACTTAAGTGCCAAAATCGGAGCAAAATCGATCACTTAAGTGCTAATCCGGCCAAAATACTAACATGGCGATTTTCCAGCGAAGTAAATGCAAAACGGCATTGTTTCACACGCTAACGTAGCTAGACAGTGAAAAAACGACATCGTTTTGGTGCTGACGTGGTAAAAAAATAATATAAAAATTAATTAAATTAAATAAAAAAATATTTAAAACACTTAAAAATAAAAATACAAATATTAAAAAAATTCATTTTTTTAAAAAAAGGGAAGGGAGGCGGGCGAGGGCCGAGCCCTTGCCGCCGTCGCCTCGTTGCTGTTGTTGTCGGCCGGGGCCGGCAACCCCGGCCGACCCTCCCCCTCCATCGCTAGCCCTTCTCGGTGGTGGTGGGGAGGTGGCGGCAGCGAGGGCTCGCCCTCGGCAGCCTCCCTCCCCCTTTTTTTTTTAATTTTTTAATATTTGTATTTGTATTTTTAATTGTCTTAAATAAATTTAGTTTTAAATTTAATTTAATTAATTTTAATATTAATTTTTTACCACGTCGGCATCAAAACAACATCGTTTTTGCATTGTCTAGCCATGTTAGCATGCAAAACGATGATGTTTTGCACTTATTTTACCGAAAAATCGCCACATTAGCATTTTGGTCAGATTGGCACTTAAGTGATCCATTTTACTCTGATTTTGGTACTTAAGTGTCACTTTCCTAACTTTTGGTACTTAAGTGTCCCTCCGTGTCAAGTTTTAGCACTTGAGGTGTACTTTTGCCTTTATTAAGTGTCCCTTTGTTTTTTTAATTACTAATATGCACACTTTTAGAAACCTCGGTCTTAAAGCACCAAATTGACCTTGTTTAGACTCGAGCTCTTCTAAGAAATTATAAAGCACTCATAGAGTTTTCAAATGCCACTAAGTTGACATGATTTGCTCATCGTTAGGTCCCTTAAATATTTTTCCCAAACTAGACTAGAATCTGGATCTAGGATCAAATTCGGACCCCTATTTTTACCCTTATTTTGATAGACACTTGTCATTTTTGTACCATTATTTCTGTAGGGATTCTCCACTTAGTTCCTTAATGAAGTTTGTTTGCCATCATGTTGACTATGTTGTGTGAAAATGTCATGATTTTTAGACCTCTTTTGATAGGAAAAATTTGATTGCAATGATGTGATGTCCTGCTATCTTAATAATTTTTTGATGCATTATTGTCTGTTGTTTGAGTTTTATAAAATCATGCTTGGCTCATTTAGGAAAACTTTCTTCATGAAAGTTGTTTTTTTTATCATAGCTAGATTGTTAAAGCTATCATCTAATTTTGTTGATTTGTCATTCTTGGTCTGAAATTTCCTAACATGCACTTGGTTGTGATTGTTTAGCTAGATTACTTAGGTTAGTTTGTGCATGAGTTTAGGCCATGCCATCTCCATGAAAGTTACTTTAAATGCCTTGATATTCATTATCAAATCACTTTCAATGAATGAATTTTCAAATTGCATCTTGAAAACGCCTTGGTACATGTGATGTTTCCAAAAGTAACCTTTTTTGAAATTCTTTTCCAAAGCTTGATTTGGCCTACGAAAAGTCATGGTTTGGATTGTATTCACAATGTCTACGATACTTGTGAATGCATTTATATGAGTTCTGGGCTAGCCTTGGCAATTGAAAGCCTTCCATAGCCGAGACATCACCTTGTCTTAAATTTTTATTGATGATTTCAAACCTATCTTTGAAACATCACATGTACCGTCCATGCATATGATCATGTCATTCATTAGACATGCCTATGTTTGTGATTGGCGCATGCCCCTTGGTAATAAGTGACTCGCCGACAGTTTATTTTCTTGTTTGATTAGTTGAGAAATAAGGTCCAAAAGATCTACATTCATGTTTAATTCTTGCAATGTATGTGATTTTTGAAATGGCTAGTACGCACACCTAGAGGGGGGGGGTGAATAGGTGTATATAAAAATTTTCTCGCACGACTTAATAAAATAGATTGCCTTTAGAAGATGATAGACTAAGGATGTAAACAGCTTTAAGTAATTCTCTAAAACAATTAAATAAAGCAATGAATAATAAGGAATTAAGGAAAGAGAATTGGAACACAAGATTTATAGTGGTTCGGCTTAATCTAAGCCTACGTCTACTCTCCCACGCTGACAGCCCACTAGCTGAATTCCACTATGAATCAGAAGAGATTATACAGCTTGTGATCTTCGACTTTCTTAGTGGAGAATCTCAACTAGTCCCTTCACAAAGTCTCACTACGTGCTTCTCTATTTTGTGTACAATTTGAGCTCGATGAATGAAAGAACAAGTAACTAGAGAGATTCAAACTTTGAAATTCTTCTTTCACGCTCTACATCGAACAACTAGAGAGTCTGCCTTAAATACTCCTTCATGCCTTCACGACCGTTGGCACTTTCCAGATGAATTCTTCCAATCTACTCGTTGGACAAAATCAATTAAGGTGATCTCGAGTCGTTGATTGATTGGTGATGAAAGATTGTCAATCATGTTCGCCCATACAATCAGGATATTTGGTTTCCATAAGTAGAACCTTCCAAGTTTGCTCTCATTTCAAAAGATCTTCAAATCAGAGTAGATTCCAATAAGAATAATCAATCATGTTGATGTTGTATCCAGCCGTAAGGTCTTCCAAATTCATACGAATCAAATCCTTGAAGATAATCTGTCATCTAAATAAGCCTTCATTCTTCATTTGGAAACTGTCAATAAGGGCAGACTTTGAGTCTTGAGTCTGGCGGTCTTCAGACTTTGACGGTAGAGTCTAGAGTTCTTTAGACTTTAACACTTGGGTCTGGAAGTCTTTAAACTAGACTGATGGAAACGTTTTGTCAACTTCAAAACAATAAAAGAGTTTTCTCTAACAATCTCCCAATTTTTTATGGTGACAAAACTTTCCTACAGATTTGAAAACTTTGTCCTGCAAAACAACACTTAAGCAATACATGATAACTTATAAAAATAAGTTGATTAAGACCTAGATAGCATCAATTCTGCAACCACAGAAATATGTTAATCTTGTAAGATAAGATAACTATCCATCCACAATCAGTATCACAAACTAAGTTATTGCAAGCATCAAGGATTCAAATCACGGTAAATAGCAGTCAAGCAGTCAAGGTCCAAAGTCCAAAACCAAACAAAGAAAACCAAAGTGTGCTTAAAAAGATAGATCAAATCAAACCTGCACGACTTCTCCCCATTTTTGTCATTAGCAAAAAGTGGAGAACGAATAAAAAGAGCTGAGTGAAAAGAGTGATGTAAAAATCATGGCTGTTTTGGCAAGTGAACAAGCTGGAATTCCCCCATTGAATTCACTGTCTTCTCAAGCTTTCCAAGATTCTCCTTCAGTGGCTATAAATCTTCACCCTTCACAGTATCCTACACTTGAGTCTTTAGGGCGAGTAGCTGTTCTTGCAACAAAACTAAAGTAGATAAGAAAGCCTTTTTGAGATCCTTTATCTCATACTTCAAACCATATTGTTGTCTCCTTAAATCCAACAGGATGTCCAGCAGTCTTGAAAAGTCTGCTGTTTGTTCTGGTGCAACATTGGGTCCAGCCAATTCTGTTCCTAGAGTCTTGAGATTGGAGGGATTTTCAGCAGTTCGTCTACCATGACTAGGAGTGGATGCCTCAATGTCCGCTTCTGGATAGTGAGAGGCATACATGTCATCTGGATTTGCTGCGGATCGACTAACATCACTAGTAAGAGCAGGTGAAGAAATACCTCATTTTTCTGTAGCTCCCCCTGTTTGCGTGCCTACAGGTGGAGAAGTGAGTTCTTCTTCCTATTCTGCTTTAGCTTCAGCATCGAAGTGATGTTGTCATTTTTCTGTCGCTCTAGCAATTCCACTCCTTGTTTTTTCAAATTCACTCGATAAGGGTACAGCCAAGGTAGGCTCAAAGGAGTCATCTTGAGCCTCTTCTTCCTCTTCTTCTCTTCTTCCTTCCTCTGTCATTTCTTCCTCTTCCTCTTCCTTTGTTCTCTTCTCTTCTTCACTTCTTCTTCCTTCTCTTCCTTCTTCATCTCTCTTCTCTGTCTCTTCCTCTTCTTTGGTCTCGCTTTCCTCTGTCTCTTGAAAGCTAACAAAACTCTATAAATTTCAAAGGGCAAAGGCGGAGAGAGTGATGTCATTCTCATCTTCTTCATTTTCCAAGATAAGGGCTCTCCTCTTCTTGATTGGTTCTGACATTGGTTCCTTGCCTTTTCGTTTTGATACTGCAGAGCTTTGCTCTGCCTTGACAGGGGATTTCTATTCATGTGCTCCAACACCTTGTTGAGTTCCTTCAGACAGATCTTGGTGACCATCTTCAATCCAATCACCATTAGAGCAATGCTTCGCGCACAAAAAAGTGCGGGAATGTGAATTTTGAAATGTCTGAAGATTCTTGTGATAAGAGCAGAGTTAAGGAGTTGTCCCTTGTCCTTCATCATTGTCCTATACATATGCATCAAGATGGTGTAAGGCAGAGATAACTTGTAGCTAGTGTTGATGATGTACATCAGCTTCACTTATGAATGAGAGACATCAGTCTTTGATGTTGATTTTGGACGGATGCAGTTGATCACGGTTTTATGGAGCAAGATGTTGGAGGCATTCATCCTAGTGTAGGAAATCTTGCCTTCAACACGTCTGTCTTGTACTAATTCCAGTGTAGCGTGAGCAACAGACACGCTAATTGGTTGGAAACACCCTCTTTCCACCCCAATCAAGTCAGCCAAAGTGTCCACATCCACAAAAAATTCCTTATTCCTAACAGTAAAAGAGAATCTATTCGCATCCAAAAAAGATAGATTCGAATAGAAGTAGGCTATAAGTTCTGTATAAGCAATTGTTATCTCAAAACAAAAATGATCCAATTGAAGAAGTGCAAACTTCTCCCTAAGATTCACTTTCATAAAGTTAAGAAAATCAAAATCAACGCTTCTAGGATTCATAACCCCTCTTTTCAGCAATTTTGAGTAAACTTTCTTGTGGTCCTTAGAGCGGAATAGACTCACTCCATCACCACCAACATTAACAGCCACTCCCATCCTAAGCTGAAAATGTGTAAACATTCTTTTGTCATCGTCCTGTCCTTGTGGTTGATTAAAAGTGCCAAACGCGGGTCACTAGGAAAATTGGCAAAGGTCTTTTCAACCAACCCTATTTCCGCAACTCCTAACTTTTCCATCTCTCGCAAGAGTAAAGTTTCATTCTTGAAGCCTCTCTCTCTCTCAGAAACTCATCAATTAAAGTCATAGCAGTACCTCCTTCTTTCAACTTAGAATAAAGCGAGAAAGCAACTTAAGGTCTTAACATTCTTACAAGTTCAATATCTTTCACTATTTCTTCTTCTGGTTGAGGTGGTAGAGGAGACTGACGCTGTTGAGAATGTTGTTGCTGACTTGGTCGCTACTGTTAAGGAGAGTCATCTTTCTTGGTCAAATCGAAATGCATAGGACCTTTAGGCATGTGCTATGGTCCCCTACTTACCATTCTAGTAGACTTTCTTGAAGACATTGTCGCTTTATGAGAGAAATTCTCAAACTTGCTCGAAAAATGTGAAAGCTTTTGGATTAAACAAGAGAGAAAGTGAAACCAAGTGGGAGTTTTGTATTCTAGGGTTTGAGAGTGAAAACGGAGAAGAAGAGAATTGATGGTATATATAGTAAGTAAATCGAGGTATATGAACCGTCACAAAGGAAAAAGTAAAAACTACCTTTTTGAAAAAGAAAAACTGCTATAAATTCAAATCTTGAAAAAATAAATTTTAAAAATAAAATAGGCAAAAGACAATTCAAAAAATCAATGTACCTTTTCAAAAATTCATTCAAAAAATAAAATCACATGCATTTTGAAAGAATTAACTTACAGTCGTAACATTTGATTATTATGAGTTTGAACATCTTCAGACTTTACCTCTGCGTTTGAACACCTTCAGACTTTACCCAATAGAAGATATGATATTCAGTCTGGTGCGAATAGACTCAAATAGGCTTTTCTCCAGTGGCTTTGTAAATATGTCTGCCAGCTAATTCTTTGAGTCAATGAACTGAATCATAACTTCTCCATTTTGAACATGATTTCTAATAAAGTGATGTCGAATCTCTATATGCTTTGCCCTTAAATGAAGAATTGGATTCTTTGTGAGATTAATGGCGCTGGTGTTGTCACATTTGATCTTAGTGCATGATTCTTCAATTCCAAAGTCTCTTAGTTGTTATCGTATCCACAAGATTTGAGAGCAGCAACTTCCAAGAGCCATATATTCTGCTTCAGCTGTTGAAAGAGCTACGATACTCTGTTTCCTTGAAAACTATGATACCAGCTTGTTGTCAAGCAGTTGACATGTACCAGAAGTACTCTTTCTGTCCACTTTTGCATCATGCTAAATCTGCGTCTAAATATCCAAAGAGAGTAAAGTCTCATTTTTTGGGATACCACAGACCTAGCTTTGGAGTTGTTGCAACGTATTTGATGATGCGCTTTGCAACAATAAAGTGAGATTCTTTGGGATTTGATTGGAATTTAGCACAGATACAAACACTAAACAAAATGTAAAGTCTAGATGCAGTAAGGTAAAGAAGTGAACCAATAATGCTCATGTATAGCTTTTGGTCTACACTATTTCCTTCTTCATCTTTATCCAGCTTCGAAGAACTTGACATAGGCGTCTTTGTCTTTTTGCAATTCTCCAATCCAAACTTCTTAATGAAATCCTTTGCATACTTCTCTTGGTGAATGAAATTCCTTTCTTTGATTGTTTAATTTGTAATCTCATAAAGAATGTTAACTCACCCATCATACTCATCCTGAATTCATCCTGCATGCATCTAAAGAATTTCTTACAAAAATTTTCATTAGGTGAACCAAATATGATATCATCAACATAAATTTGAACAAATAGAAAATCTTTACCTTCTCTTTTGATAAACAAAGTAGTGTCTACTTTTCCTTTAACAAAACCATTTTGAGTTAGGAATTTACTTAACCTTTCATACCAAGCTCGAGGTGCCTGCTTCAATCCATATAGGGTCTTTTTCAGTCTGTAGACTGAGTCTGGCTTTCCTGGATCTTCAAAACCAGGTGGTTGTTCCACATAGACTTTTTCTTGGATAAATCCATTTAGGAATGCACTTTTCACGTCCATTTGGAATAACTTGAAATTTTTATAGCAAGCAAAAGCAAGTAATAATCTAATTACTTCTAACCTCGCTACTAGTACATAGGTCTACATGCATTTTTTTTTTCTTGTTTGATTAGTTGAGAAATAAGGTCTAAAAGATCTACATGCATGTTTAATTCTTGCAATGTATGTGATTTTTGAAAGGGCTAGTACGCACACTTAGAAGGGGGTGAATAGGTGTATATAAAAAATTTCTTGCATGACTTAATAAAATAGATTGCCTTTAGAAGATGATAAACTAAGGATGTAAACAGCTTTAAGTAATTCTCTAAAACAATTAAATAAAGCAATGAATAATAAGGAATTAAGGAAAGAGAATTGGAACGCAAGTTTTATAGTGGTTCGGCTTAATCCAAACCTACGTCCACTCTCCCACGCTAATAGCCCACTGGCTGAATTCCACTATGAATCAAAAGAGATTATATAGCTTGTGATCTTCGACTTCCTCATTAGAGAGTCTTAGCTAGTCTCTTCACAAAGTCTCACTATGTGCTTCTCTCTTTTGTGTACAATTTGAGCTCGATGAATGAAAGAACAAGTAACTAGAGAGATTCAGACTTTGAAATTCTTCTTTCACGCTCTACATTGAACAACTAGAGAGTCCGCCTTAAATACTCCTCCATGCCTTCACAACCGTTGACACTTTCCAAAGGAATTCTTCCAACCTACCAGTTCGATAGAATCAATTAAGGTGATCTCGACTCCTTGATTGAATGGTGATGAAAGCCCGTCAATCATGTTCACCCATACAATCAGGATATTTGGTTTCCATAAGTAGAACCTTCCAAGTTTGCTCTCCTTTCAAACGATCTTCAAATCGAAGTAGATTCCAATAAGAATAATCAATCATGTTGATGCTGTATCCAGCCATAAGGTCTTCCAAATCCATACGAATCGAATCCTTGAAGATAATCCGTCATCTGGATAAGTCTTCATTCTTCGTCTGGAAACTATCAGTGAGGGCAGACTTTGAGTCTTGAGTCTGGCAGTCTTTAGATTTTGACGGTAGAGTCTGGAATTCTTCAGACTTTAACACTTGCTAGACTGATGGAAACGTTTTGTCAACTTCAAAATAATAAATGAGTTTTCTCCAACAATTTCTAGATGTATGCTTGGACGGATGCATGATATCAATGGAAAAATCCTGGGATTGCATAGATTGCCTTATTAGTGACTTATAAATGTTAATGGCCATACGGGAATATAATTAGTTAATAATGGTTGTAAATCATAAAATGAATTGGTTAGGTGTCTTAGAGGGACCTACGCATGAATTACAAAGGTCGACCCCCAAGGTTTAAATATGATTTTTGAACTAAACTTCCTTTGAATGGTTGACCTTGACATGATCTTGTGTTTTTGTTTGTTTTGACATGCATGTTTGTTTCTTTCTATTGTATGTACCTAGTTATAGTTCTTAAGCTAGATTTAGGTTGACCTTGAAAAGGTTGATGTCCATTCCAGCCATGTTTTTGTATCATTCATTCCCAACATATGTCTCGGGTTTTTATTGTCTGTATAAAAGCCCGACGAGTTGCGGGTTTTTTTCTTTCTTTCTTATTTTTTTAATTGTTTTTCTCTTTTATCTTTCCTAGGATTACATGATAGATTTACTACTTTTCTTGGTTGTTTACTTACCATCTCGCAATTTCAATTTAACTAATTGTTCTATTTTCACTTTTCTTAGAAATAGAATAACATGAAAATGACCAACCAGGCATGATCACCTAGTTTAGGACAAATGATCTTGAAAAATTAAAGAATAAATGCATGGACACCTTAGGTAAAAACATCATACTATTAGGTACTGAAAGGTCGCTAATAGAAATATTGACGTAACCCAAATCCCTGAACCTAGATATCTGGTTGCGTAGGAATTTGGGAAACAAACACTCTCAACTCTCGATTGGGTTTTTTCTAGCCGACCCCTAAAAATAAGACTAGTGGCAACTCCCATCTTTTTTCTAGTTTGTCTTGAACAACTAGGTATTATAAATGAACCTATCACGTAGGTCACGGGTCTTGATAAGACTCACCACAATTTAACATACTCGATATTGGCAATACCCCTAAAGGATGAAGTGATGCCATCCTTATGGGGGAAACGTCTTATCGTGAAGACTATCGTGGCAAAGGTACCCCTAAACTCACATTTACATCCAGATTCCTTTTGACCTTAAAACTGTCGATCAAGATGTACTGTGGCATCGAGGTAGGGTCATGACACTCCGCTGTCACATGGGATACAAGTTTGGGAAAACTCATGACTATGATTAAGTGAACTCACACAAATGGTTGAGAACCGTGAGGGAACTTTCGTGGTCAAGTACCCCTAAATTCAACATTTCCCATTCCTTTCCTTGTGAGGGATGGCGGCGACATCAGGTCGCGACAAATAACCCATCTTAGATTCCATTCCTACTTCATTTTCTAAATAGTTTTTCACCCTCGTTGATATTCCTTACTCCAAATGGCCAGAAATATTTGAAAAATTCCATTCATGGCTAAACACTCGAGCTCTTACAATTCATGACAAGTACGAGATCCTTCTCGAATTTGTTACGGGGTTTACCGATAGCCTAAAAAATTAGTGGCGGTCGATTCCAGAACAAGACCAAGTGCATTTTCTACTCTTGGCAGATTTCAGCCAAGTCATTGTTTTTGTCTACCACTTTTTCATTGGTAAATCCACTAATCTTGTTGAGCTAAAAAAAAAAAAAAAAAAAAAGAGAGAATTTCTTGAAAAAAAATGCTGTTTTCTCCAAAAAAAAGATATCTCGACAAACATTATCAAGAATGATCAAACTCTTCTATGACCTCGAAGCTGATGCAAATTTGAAACAAGATTTCCTAGCCTCTATTTCTAGAGAGCTCTCCTAGTAAGTTGAGAGATCCTTTCTCAACAAGCAAAAGAGAATTGTGAATATTTCTTTAGGAGAAATACAGTAAGAGATCCATATTTGCCTTGATGATTTGTGTCTTAGACGTTAGATGATCAAAACTTACATTAGAGATAATTGAGAGCTTGATGGCACTTGTTCTCGCTAGCATATGAAGATCAAATTCTTTAAAAAAGATCAATGACTCTTGTGGAAAATATTCAAAAAAGAATAAGCATGTCCGAAAATACAAAGTTGAAAGATCCAAGCATAGATCTAAGCATTTTTTAAGAAAGAGAAAGTGGTGATTTCTGTGAAGAAGGAAAGACCGCACAAACTGCAAGAAGTCAACTTGAGACTTCATCCACAACAAGAAAGGTCATTTTGACAAAATTTGCTCCCAGCGAAAAAAATGTCAAAACTACTTGATACATCACATTGAAATTGAAACTAGTCTCTCCCTTAAAAATGATTATGTTGAATCATTATTGTCACAACCCCAACTCCATCCCCAGGGTCACGAGTAGCGAGGGTTATTTTCTAAACGTCCCAAGGGTGTCGCCGTCCCATTTCTTTTTATCTTTTTTATTTTTTTTATTTTTTTAGCATATGCAAAAGCGTACATACAACACCCAAACAACAACAAACAACTAGGAAAATTACCATTTACAAACACACAATTACATTAGCTACGTTTACAAGCCCTTCTATCACGGGCAGTTATATTTACAATTACCACATCTTCAAAAGGTCGAGGTAATCCTTAGCTCCTCTAGCGAGATTGCAACTCCTAAAATTGACATAAGACTTCCATGCCCACAAAATTGAGAGGATGATGGGTGAGTTTTGGGGAAACTCAATAAGTAAAACCCATAATTTTCTACTATGAATACATCTCATCATCAAAATCTAGAAGGTACAACACTCGTAATGCAATATCTGTCATGACCTACTCTCTGGGGAGGGAACAAGTTTAGAGGTATTGCCTAAAGGACGGACCTAAGGCCCATGATTAGGCGCAGGCTCTCCCAAGCCCATATCCCGCGTGACATTGGGATATCTTTTAAGAAATTTGCACAAAATGAGTCGCCACTATCCTATTGGGGTCGGCTAGAAATCAAGTGAGGCATGAGAGTGTACCTCACTTCCTACGCAACCAGAGAATCTAGGGTCGGGGACTTGATTACACTAATTGACTATTTAGTGACATTTCGTTACCTAATCTTGTTCATTTTAACAAAATCATTTTTTTTTCAAGTAGTTTGGATTAATTTTATACCTATCCACTAACATGTAAGATGATCATGTGGATGCACGATCATTAAAGTAACAACCACAGCTACCAAGATCCTAATTGCAGCAAAATTAACAAGTGCAATCAAACATAATTAATTATGCAAATTAAACAAACAATACAATTAATATATGGGCAAATAAAGGCCTAATTACACTAAAAAGGCAAGCCATGGCAATTCATAACCAAACCATACATTTTTTAAATTTTTGAATTTTTTTGAATTTTTAATTTTTTTATAATAATAATAATAATAATAATAATAATAATAATAATAATAATAATAATAATAATAATAATAATCTTTTGGGCTGGACCGGGTCAAGTCTGGTTCGGTTGGTGCAGATCAGGTCCGGTTGGGGGGGGCGGGCCGGTTGGCCCACTCCGAAAAGAGATTTGGCCCGACTAGAGGTGGTCGGGCTATTTCTCAAATTGGGGTTGGGCCCGTCCCTTTCGCAAGTGAGGCTACCCCCTCTCTTTTTAAAACAAACAAGCCCAAAAGCCCAAAGGCCCAAAACTGGCCCAAAACCCTACCCATCTCTTTGACTCGGCTCATACCTGATTTTGTGCCCTCTTCTCCGGGGCTTCTTCGCGGCACTGACGACAGCTGCAACAGGCTTAACGGCGGCGACGACGTGACAGGTGGTAGCGGCGACGCGACGAGCGGCGGCTGCAACGTCGGGGTCTGCGAAGATGGGCAGTGGCTGCATGAGGGAGAAACGAGTGGTGGCTAGTGTGATCAGTGGCGGCACAACTTAAGGGAGCGACATGGGCAAGGGGGGTTTCGGAGCATCGGTGTCTGGTGGAGGAGGGCTTCGGCTACTAGCCCGATAGTCATCGTGGCTGCAGGTGTTGCAGTGGCATCACGGTTGAGTAGGGGTGCTAGTGCGACGGTGCCATAAGTTGCAAGTGCAAGTGAGGCGAAGCAGATGCGGGTCGACGTTGGGCGGTCGTGAGTTGAGGCGGCGAGGAGGACAACGGCTTGGATGGTGTCGGGCAGCGCTGCTGCTGCCCTCCTCTCCTCCATTTCTTTAAATATGGGTTCTAGGGAAGACGGCAGCAAACGACGTCAACTGGGTGGCTCGTCGGCGACAGTGGCGGCGGCACAGCTCCCTCTTCTTGAGCTCTCTCTCTCTCTTCTCACCCGTTTCACCCTTTCTCCCTCTCAAGCTTTTTCTCTCTCTGCCTCCTTCTCTCGTTTCCTTTTTCCCTTTTTTCTGTCGTCCCCTCCCCTTCTGCTCGATCCACTTCTCACTTTTTGTGCTCCTCTGTTGCTGTTTTTCTCCCCCTTCTTTTGTCTCCCCTTCAGTTCTCTTCTGCTCGATTGGCATCAGGAGCAACGGCGACGGGTGCTATGGGTCGACGCTCGAAGGGCAACGGCGGTGTCGTAGCTTCGGGTTGCAGGCGTCGTAGGGGGGAGCGGTGGTGCGGCGAGGGCTGACACAGTGACCCCTCCTCCCCTCTGTTTCTTTTGTTATTTTTTTTTCTTCCTCTGGTCCCCCCTCCCTCTTTTCGTCTCTGCCTCCCACTCTAGGGTTTCCTATGCGAAGATGGAGGAGGGAGAAGGTTGGCGTGGGCCAAGCCAAAGGGGAAACGGGCCTGCGCCGTGCAAGGGAAAAAGAGGCATTTTTTTTCTTTTTTTTTTGTTGTTTTGTTATTTTTCTTTTTTTATTTTTTATTTGTTTATTTTTCTCTAATTTTTTTTATGTATTTGAAAACAAAAATTAGGTGTCAACAGCTGCCCCTCTTTGAATGTAGCCTCGAAGAGGTTGCATTCAAAGACAGAAGACACATAAATTATTTCGGCAGTATAGAGACCCTGGGTGCATAGGCGTGCGTCAGGTTGACAGAAAGGACTCATAACTATGGACCTGCGTCTTGTCAATAAGAGGAAGAAAGACTTCGGGCTACAAAAGCCCACCGGGTCATAAGAAGAGAGAATACTCTGGGCTATAGAAAGCCCATCGGGTCATAAGAAGGGGGAGAAGGACTCCGGGTTACGAAAAGCCCACCGGGTCATAAAAAGGGGGAGAAGGACTCCGGCCTACAGAAAGCCCACCTGGTCATAAGAAGGGGGAGAAGGACTCCAGGCTACGGAAAGCCCACCTGGTCATAAGAAGGGGGAGAAAGACTCCAGGCTATAGAAAGCCCACCGGGTCATAAGAAGGGGGAGAAGGACTCCAGGCTATGGAAAGCCCACTAGGTCATAAGATGGGAGAGAATGACACCGGGCTACGGAAAGCCCATTGGGTTATAAGAAGAAAGAAGACTCTAGGCTGCGAAAAGCCCACCAGGTCATAAGAAAAGGAAGAAGGACTCCGGGCTATAGAAAGCCCACCGAGCTATAAGAAAGGGGAGAATGACTCCAGGTAACGAAAAGCCCATCGGGTTATAAGAAGAGGGAGAAGGACTCCGGGCTACAGAAATTCCACCGGGTCATAAGAAGAGAGAAGACTCCGGGCTACGAAAAGCCCACTAAGTCATAAGAAGAGAGAAGACTCCGGGATACAAAAGCCCACCGGGTCATAAGAAGAGAGAAGACTCCGGGCTATGGAAAGCCCATCAGTCATAAGAAGGGGGAGAAGAACTCCGGGCTACGGAAAGCCCACCAGGTAATAAGAAAAGAGAAGACTCAGGGCTATGGAAAGCCCACCGGGTCATAAGAAGAGAGAAGACTCCGGGCTACAGAAAGCCCACCGAGTCACAAGAAGGGGGAGAAGGACTCCGAGCTACAGAACGTCCACCGGGTCATAAGAAGGCGGAGAAGGACTCTGAGTTACGGAAAGTCCACCGGGTCATAAGAAGGGGGAGAAGGACTCCAGGCTACGGAAAGCCCACCGGGTCATAAGAAGGGGGAGAAGGACTCCGGGTTATGGAAAGCCCACTAGGTCATAAGATGGGAGAGAAGGACACCGGGCTACGGAAAGCCCACCGGGTTATAAGAAGAAAGAAGTCTCTAGGCTGCGAAAAGCCCACCAAGTCATAAGAAAAGGAAGAAGGACTCCGGGCTATAGAAAGCCCATCGAGCTATAAGAAAGGGGAGAATGACTCCAGGCAACGAAAAGCCCATCGGGTTATAAGAAGAGGGAGAAGGACTCTGGGCTACAGAAAGCCCACCGGGTCATAAGAAGAGAGAAGACTCCGCACTACGAAAAAGCCCACCAAGTCATAAGAAGAGAGAAGACTCCGGGATACAGAAGCCCACCGGGTCATAAGAAGAGAGAAGACTCCGGGCTATGGAAAGCCCATCAGTCATAAGAAGGGGGAGAAGAACTCCGGGCTACGGAAAGCCCACCAGGTCATAAGAAGAGAGAAGACTCAGGGCTATGGAAAGCCCACCGGGTCATAAGAAGAGAGAAGACTCCGGGCTACAGAAAGCCCACCGGATCACAAGAAGGGGAGAACGACTCCGAGCTACAGAACGTCCACCGGGTCATAAGAAGGCGGAGAAGGACTCTGAGTTACGGAAAGTCCACCGGGTCATAAGAAGGGGGAGAAGGACTCCAGGCTACGGAAAGCCCACCGGGTCATAAGAAGGGGGAGAAGGACTTCGGGCTACGGAAAGCCCACTAGGTCATAAGATGGGAGAGAAGGACTCCGGGCTACGGAAAACCCATCAGGTCATAAGAAGAGAGAAGACTCCGAGCTACGAAAAGCCCACCGGGTCATAAGAAAAGGAAGGACTCCGGGTTACGGAAAGCCCACTGAGTCATAAGAAAGGGGAGAATGACTCCGAGTTACGGAAAACCCACCAGGTTATAAGAAAGGGGAGAAGGACTCTGGGCTATGGAAAATCCACCAAGTCATAAGAAGAGAGAAGACTCCAGGCTACGAAAAGCCCACCGGGTCATAAGAAGAAAGAAGACTCCAGGCTACAGAAGCCCACCAGGTCATAATAAGATAGAAGACTCCGGGCTACGGAAAGCCCACCGGGTCATAAGAAGAGGCAGAAGGACTCTGGGTTACGGAAAGCCCATCGGGTTATAAGAACGAAGAGAATGACTCCGAGCTACAGAAAGCCCACCGGATCATAAGAAGAAATAAGACTCTGGGCTACGGAAAGCCCACTGGGTCATAAGAAGAGAGAAGACTTCGTGCTACGGAAAGCCCACCGAGTCATAAGAAAGGGGAGAAGGACTCCGGGCTACGGAAAGCCCACCGGGTCATAAGAAGGGGGAGAAGGACTCCAGGCTACGGAAGGCCCACTGAGTCAAAAGAAGGGGGAGAAGGACTCCAGGTTACGGAAAGCCCACTGGGTCATAAGAATGGAGAGAAGGACTCTGAGTTACGGAAAGCCCACCAGGTCATAAGAAAAGGGAGAGGAAAGAGGTCTCACCATGTAATAACGGATTTCGACCGGGTTGAAAATGCATGATTTGAGGAAAATCAATGAACTTTTGTAGGTGACATGGTTTAAGGTTGACCATGAACCTTTTGAAAAATCGTAGTTTAAAGATAGACTTATGAACATTTTAAAAGCGTGGTTTAAGGATAGACTCACGAACCGTGTGGTTTAAGGATAGACCCATGAACCGTGTGGTTTAAGGATAAACTCACAAACCTTGTGGTTTAAGGATAGACTCACGAACCATGTGGTTTAAGGATAGACCGATGACCCTTTTGGTTTGAGGATAGACCCACGAACCGTGTGGTTTAAGGATAGACCCACGAATTTTGTGGTTTAAAGATAGACCCACGAACCGTGTGGTTTAAGGATAGACCCACAAACTGTGTAGTTGTGGCATTCGGAAATTTTAACAAGCCTCGATTATGTGACGGTCCGTGATAAACTGACGGAAGTGCCGTCGGACTACATCGTTGGCACCACTTTCGGTCGCCTTTTATCACTTTCATTATGGGACCCCGATGCCATGTTACGCGATGATCCTAGGATATACCTTCATATTCGCGCCTTGGTCGCATCAAGACAATTTGATCATCACATGACCTATCGTTTCGTCGAAAATTTCTTTTACATAATGTCACAGTTGAGACCCTCTTCTACCCGCATGTGTACCCTACGAATCGAACCTTCCGTGTACATTATTACGACCCCGTGTAGCCATGTAAGTAGTTATAATTCAACCCACGCACGTGCTGAAATTAAAAGTTTGATTTTGGAGAAGTTGGACCGTGCATGAGGATCGTGCACGTGTCTTCATTGTACGAACTTAGCAAGTGAAGAAACAAATTTTAATCAGCATGCAGCCCCTTCTTTCCGCACATGAAGAATCATGCAACCGGTCAACCATTGAAGGAATTGTTGACCAAAAGGCCACGTGGCTTCCCCACTTGATTGCTAGTGAAGAAGAAGCCCACGGAGAAGTTGTGTTGGCTTGGCAAGAGGGGAGATCCGCATGCAGGAGGCCACGTTTTCAGCAGCTGTCCCTTGCGCATGCAGCCACCGAAAACTTGCATGCAATTGACTAATTAGTCAATTAATTGAGGAGCAAAAAGGGTGGATTAATCGAGAGAGTGAGGAAGAGCTTCGTACGAAACCAGTGAGAGGAGGAGAGAGAGAGCAACGAGCGGGTGAGTGCAGTGAGTGAGCAAGAGAGTTCGCAAGCGTGCAGCGAGCAAGAGTGAGGGGGGAAGAAGGAGACCACCCTCTGTCTGTGCGGGTGAGCTACCGCCGTCAACGCCGCTTGTCTTCGCCGCCATTGAACCGCACCGCCAAATCGAACCCCTAGCTGTTGAACCATAGGACTTGAGGCAAGTGAAAGTCCATTAACCTATATCATGTTGTGCTGTTGTTGTCTAGTGTAGTGCAATAGACTTGGAGATGTTTGGGTTGTGGATGTTGGATGCTGGATTTTGAATGAGTAGAAGTAGTTCTCTTAGAATTAGTAAACTGTTTCGTAGAAAACAACAAGACCTTTGACGATTCCGTGAATTTTCTGTAATTATCTAGTTAGAATTGGACTTTGAACCTTTAATGAAAGTTGTAGGACACATCCTTAGGAATAACATATCAAAATTTGAGAATAAATGGACAAGGTTTGGTTAGTAAAATGATTTTCTCTGTAAATGTTAAATCTGGAAGCTATTACAGAATGTTAGTAAAGAATATAGCAATTACTGCTATTGATATACATTGAATCTGACTTAGTGTTCTTCATAAAAAAATTTTCTTTAGGTATTTTTTATAACATATCAAAATTTCAGAATTTTCTAAGTTCATTTAGGGGTTATACCAAAAATTTTACTAAAATTGTGCATTCTGACGTTTGAGCTGTTTTATTCCGAATTTGCTCAATTTGTCCCGAAGGTGAATGCATCTTGAGTTGTTATTTGACATGATGATATTGAAATTCAACATATCATGCAATATTGAGATTTGATGAAGACTCATGGGACATCTTGTCATCACATTGAAAAGTGTCTTTGAAAATTAAGATGTTAATTGTTACCGTTGGACCCTCGGGTCAACGATGCCCTGGGAGTCGGGATGCCCAGAGGTTTGAATGAGTCGATGCCCTTTGAATGCCTAGTTGTATTATGAATACATGCCTAGAGGTTTTCCTCGGAAGCATCGGGATGCCTAGTTGTATGCTTGTCGGTACGTAAATCCGGAGGGTCGGGGTAACCATTTTCATGGCACACCCCGGAGGTTCCTCGTGATGCCAGGTGGGGTGCGAGATGCTTGGAGGTGTAACGCAACATGCTCTGGATGCCTGGTTGTATTATGAATACATGCTCAGAGGCTTTCGCGACGCCAGGTTGGGTGCGAAATCCTAGAAGGACGCAAACATTAGTCCTCTGGGGGGATAAAACCCTTTTGAATGTTAAAACTAATGATTATACTAAGTTGGAGTGTGGTCTGGTTATGGGACTAAATTGTATGGCATGGAACGAGACGTTTCATAATAGTTTGGCCTTATGATCGGGACTTATGTGACTGAGTATGATGCATCTTATTTGTTGGAACGGCACTGGTCATTGCATTGAAGAGTTATAGTGTTTAGATGCACACTCATTCCTTGATGACCTGTCTTGCATAAAACTGGATCGTGATGGCTTGCATTGTATAGTTTAATGGATCTTTTACAGCTGAGTGGTTGTACTCACCCCTTTTAGGGATTAACATTTTAGACTAGACAAGATACCTCTGCTGCCACCGCCACCAGCAAATGGATCGAGTGGTTGGATATGACCGCGAGGAGGAGGACAGCAGAGGAAGAAACTTTTGAACGCCGACACTGATCGATAGACCTTAAGTATATGACTATTGGACAAGATGTCGGTCATCTTTTGAAGTATAGCCGAGTATAGAAGACTACAGCATTTTGGTATATCGACAAATGATGTCCATTTGGTTTAAGTAAATAAAAGTGTTTGGCTTTTACCTATAAAAATGTTTAGTTGGTGTGCATCATTTTCTGAATATAGGGAAGGGAGTTGTTGGATATGCTTCCACTATATGAACTGCGCAGGGATCTATAGAAAGAACATAAACCCCTAGGATCTATGGACTTGTCAAAGTTCTTTAGTATCAGAGTAATAGACTTTCGGGACAAAGAGAAAGGAAGTTATCTATGGCGACCTTAATGGATCGAGGCCGTTCAAGGGGGTGCCACAGTAGTTTAAGGATAGACCCACGAACCGTGTGGTTTAAGGATAAACCCACGAATCTTGTGGTTTAAGGATAGACCCATGAACCTTGTGGTTTAATGATAGACCCACGAATCATGTGGTTTAAGGATAGACCCATGAACCGTTGGAGATGACATGGTTTAAGGCTGACCATGAACCTTTGATTTTTAAGGAAGCACCCGCTAACCCCTTGAAAACCGCATGGCTTCATTGAGGAATCCTGTCAAACTCAACTTGAGCAAATGTCATTAGGGACGTTATCAAGAGATGTATTGACAATATTACAGCATTAATTAAACAAGCTAATCAAGCTAAGTTCGACTACCTTAAAGAAAACATTCGATATCAATTAGCATCATGTAGCGCAAAATTGTCATCTTTCTTGGGGATGTATCATTAATAACCAAATTCTCTAGGAGTCAAGTTCTTATCAGAATGGCTACGACTCGTGAAAATTGCTCATTAGGCATGCCAAACTAGAGCTTCTTAGTTAGAAAGAGTTTCTCACACACTTCCGATAAAATGGCTGTTTGATCACATTCATTCGCATGGGAGATAACTGGTTGTTGAGGGTATCTCACATAACCTATGCCGAAGGCTTCAAAAAACATTCGCAATGAGCACAGTCTGATTGATCACGAAGGTCTTTTGAAAGGACCACAATATGGGTTTGGTCATGGGCTTACACAAAGGGATTATTGCTTTGAGGCCAATAAAGGAACATTCGTCGCTACCTTCATCGGGTTTATAAGTCAAGGACTTAGAAGATAAGACAAGATAGAATTACTTTCACTCCTTCAAGTAATAGCTTCTTTGTGGTATTCTCATTTTCACTCAAATCATCCCAATCAGAAGAGACTTCGGAAGAGGGTTGTAATGTTGGCTTGGGAGAAGTTTGAAAGGCTTAAAATTTTCAAGAGGATTTTTACGAGTCTGTGATTATCATGGCATTGTGACCAGGTCACTCGATCTTTTGAAATCATTTGGCTTTTAGAACACAGCACATCTCGAAAATCCCTTGACTAATCATTTCTGCATGGGAGCTTTGCTCCTTTTTCTAATTTTCTTTGTACTTGCGATGATTTTTTTTTTTTAACGCAAGCACTTGGACTTTGATAATTTTTCTTTCGCATAAAATGCAATCTTTCAGCTCTTTTCCTTGACGGGCATTGGCCTTACTTTTACCAGGCACACTGCTTTTTCATGCCCCCTAATTTGTCTAACTTTTCGCTCTTTGAACTTTTGGAACTCTTATGAATTTCAAGATGTTTTTCATGTTTTCTTGTAAATGCCAATTGTATGTGGTCAATCCTTATACCTTGCCCCAGTGAAGGGAGATGATCACCACTCGGAATTCAGAAATGAATAATCAGGCCTAAGTTGGTTAAAGCAATAGGTGTCAGTGTTTAGGTAGAGAAGGAAATGCTCTTCTTCACCTTGGGATGAGTTAAGCTCTAATGAGAATTCCTCTGAAGCTGTCACCAGAAAATTTATGCAAGTGAAAGTAATAGAATCTTTCTCAATCTTTTGCTCTACAACACGACCGTAACCTTCTATGCTGCCCCAAAGTAGGGTCGTTCTCGACAGGGGTACTTTGAAGGATCATCTTTATTTGGCCCAAAAGGGTAGCAAGATGTCAGCTCGGTGCTTGGAATTGATGAAGAAAACGCCTTTATCATTTCGATCTTTGCGCTCAATGCGAATGAATCTTTCGTCCTAAGAGAAGGTTGCCTTTCACTCAACTCTCAAAAGTGTTTGAAGGATATGTTTGGAAATGGCTTGCCTTTCCTCATTCTAAGTATCCTCTTATTTGGCATGGTTAACGTTTTACCTTTCACTCTGCCAAGGTCATTTAAGTAGATCAATCTCCATAGGGAAATTTGATTCAAAATGAACAACCCATCAAACGAGAAAACGGTTTTGAGATAAAAAGGATGTTCAAAAAGTTTGTAATTTTTTTTTCAATTATTCATTTTTGTGCTTATCTCTAGGAAAGCGCCAAAGGTTCATTTTTGTAATGAAAATTCTCTTTTTTTCTTTTTCTTTTTTCTTCTTTTTTTTTTCATTTAATTTTGAGAAGAATGGTACTTACCCGCGGCATGGTGACTCGATAATCCTGTAAAAAATGTGAAAGAATATGTTAGTGCAAAGATCTTTAGAGATTGAAATGTTGGAAACGATATATTATTACCCTTCACTCACTTTTATCCTTTAGGTGCTAACATTTCTTGGATCCACCCTCGTGAATATTTGGTAACTCGACATTACCCTTCACTTGCATTTGCCTTTAAGTGTTTGATGTTTTCCTGTCAAAGGAAAAAAGAATCATGTCAGAGAAGCTATCAAAATGAGCAATTGGAATCGACACAATTTACCCTTCACATGTTCTCGAATTCGCCTTTTTGATGCTTGCCAACTCCCTTCATTTGTCTCATCATGCAAAGTGAATGAGATCAATAGGCTATTTTGGCACCTAAGGCATTTGCATCATTTCCTCACAATAAAGCATATAACAAAGTAGCATTTTGCGACATGAATCTCTAATGTTGATTGCAGAAAATTCTTGCAGCCAAATGTTCAAATGCTTTAATTGCCAAAATGTGCAAGAGCCCTAATGCTAGCCTTTTAGTAACATACGATGTGACTCTTGATAAGACTCATAAAAACAATCTGGTGATGGCGATGCCCAATCTCCAAATAAAGAAACTTCCTAGAACGGAATTCAGCTTCATTCCGCCTCTATTGGAAGATTGACACCGACGATGTCTCGACACATGCTTGTTTCTCGAGTTCCATGAGTCTACACTCTTGAGTTTGTTTTTAAAAGGATGATTTTCATGAAATTGAATTCCATTATTTAAAAAAAAAAAAAAAAAGTGAGCTGCAGGATTTACAAAAGCATCAATTGGATTTAAAACAAAAGAAAACATGGTTCTTAAAAATAATAAAGATAATGATAAAATACAAGAAACTCTTGCATAGATGAAAGTAAAAATCAACTCGTCCTAGCTCTAGAATTCACTTATTTATGTGGTCATCACAAGAATGTCAAGGAGCATCGTGCATAACCAGCAAAAAGATGACAATGTCAGTATGTGAATGATAGAAAATAAAATCTCAATGAGGTCGCTTCTTACGATAAAATCGAGGCGACATACATGCCCCCATAGTCCTTATTACAGGGTTTTAGTATTTCGCCAAGATTTTATCATAAGAGAAGACATCATTAAAATAATTAATTCATGGCCATCGATCGAATGTTCACTTTTATTCCAAAAGTTTCGTATGCAGAAGGGTCATTGATTTTTGAAAGATTGAATTGTGATTTTACTTCTAGAAAAATGAAGTGACTTCTATTTTGAGAAATTTGTACACAAAATGATTTGCATTTTAGTCCCAAAATGTGAGGATGAGAGAATTTGATAAATAATAATAAAAAAAAGCAATTTCAATTATTGTACCCCAATATAAAATCACAACTTGAAAGTTTTTTTTTTTTTTCAAACTAATTTCGAGCCCATAACTAGAAATTTAAACAAAACCATGTGTTCAACAGGGCCAATCAAAGTGTTTAGAACTTGAGTTCAATGTTCACTTGTCAAAGAGTGATTGCTATATTTTTTTTCAATTATAAACCTACAACACCGAGGCAATCAATTGATGTTCGTGAATTTTAGGATGAGAGTTCAATGCAAAATTAGCAAATAAAAAAGAAAATGATACTTATAATGGGTGCCGACCTTTGTCTCTTTTTTTTTTCAATTACATAGACATGCACATGAGATGTGGTTCGATTTCTACTTTATACGGCTCAAAATGGAGTACATAGGATCACCGGACTGAACCAACAAGATTGCAGTTAGGTCGTGTTACCCATTACTCCGGCTTTGTCAAAGAACCATCCCGTTTCGCGCGGTTGCAGATCGGGGTGGGTACCTTCGACATGAAGAAAGAAATTTCAGGGTTGAGATGGGTGACTCGTACTACACGGTTGTAGTCAAAGTGGTATCCACCTCAACACCATCCTAAGTGATCCTATGCAGCCCAAGTTCGACGGCAGATAGTGTGTGCTATGGTGTAGTGCAATGCAGGGAACGCAGACATGACAATCCTAACCAAACCTTACATTTTTTAATTTTTTTAATTTTTTAATTTTTTTTTAAAAAATAAAATAATATTTTTTTGGGCCGAACGGGGTCGGGTCTAGCCCGGTTGGTGCAGATTAGGTCCCATCGGAGACCGGACCCGAGTTCAGTTTGGTTGGGGGGGCGGGCCGGTTGGCTTGCCCTGAAAAGAGATTTGGCCCGACTAGAGGTGGTCAGGCCATTTCTTAAATTGGGGTTGGGCCCACCGGTAGGCCCAACCCCCCTTTCGCAAGTGAGGCTACCCCCTCTCTTTTTAAAACAAATAGGCCCAAAAGCCCAAAGGCCCAAAATTGGCCCACACTTGCCCAAAACCCTACCCGTCTCTTTGACCTGGCTCATACCCAATTCCGTGCCCTCTTCTCCAGGGCTTCTTCACGGCGTTGACGACGGCTATGATAGGCTTGACAGCGGTGGTGACGCGACAGGTGGAAGCGGTGATGCGGTGAGCAGCGACAGCGACGTCAGGGTCTGCGAAGATAGGCGGTGGCTGCGTGAGGGAGAAACGAGCGGCAGTTGGTGTGATTGGTGGCGGCACAGCTTGAGGGAGCGACACGGGCGAGGGGGGTTTCGAAGCATCGGTGTCTGGCGGAGGAGGGCTCCGGCTACTGGCCTAGTAGTCGTCGCAGCTGCAGGTGTTGTAGTGGCATCACGGCTGAGCAGGGGTGTTGGCGCGACAGTGTCGCAGGTTACAGGTGTAGGTGAGGCGGAGCAGATGCAGGTCGACGCTAGGCGATCGCGGGTTAAGGCGGCGAGGAGGACAGCGGCTTGGACGACGTCGGGCAACGCCGCCGCTGCCCTCCTCTCCTCCGTTTCTTCAGATCTGGGTTCTAGGGAAGATGACGGCAAACAACGTCGATTGGGTGGCTCGTCGGCGACAGTGGCAGCGGCACGGCTCCCTCTTCTCGAGCTCTCTCTCTCTTCTCACCTATTTCACCCTTTCTCCCTCTCGAGCTTTTTTCTCTCTCTACCTCCTTCTCTCCTTTTTTTTTTTCCCTTTTTTCTGCCATCCCCTCCCCTTCTGCTCGATCCGCTTCTCACTTTATGTGCTCCTCTGTTGCTGTTTTTCTCCCCCTTCTTTTGTCTCCCCTATGGTTCTCTTCTGCTCGATCGGCATCGGGAGAAGCGGCGACGGGTGCTATGGGTCGACGCTCAGAGGGCAATGGCAGTGTCGCAGCTTCGGGCTGCAGGCATTGCAGGGGGCAGTGGTGGCGCAACGAGGGCTGCCACAGCGACCCCTCCTCCCCTCTAATTCTTCTATTCTTTTTTTTTTTCCTTCCTTCGGTCCCCCCTCCCTCTTTTTGTCTCTGCCTCCCTCTCTAGGGTTTCCTACGCTAAGATGTAGGAGGGAGAAGGCTGGCGTGGGCTAGGCCAAAGGGGAAACGGGCCTGGGCCGCGCAAAGGAAAAAGAGGCCTTTTTTCTTTTTCTTTTTCTTTTTCTTTTTCTTTTATTTGTTTTGTTGTTTTGTTATTTTTCTTTTTTTTTCTTTTTTTCTTTTTCTCTTTTTCTCTAATTTTTTTATGTATTTGAAAGCAAAAATTTGGTGTCAACAATATCGATGGCAGATCATTAGCAAACTTATTGCTACACCTCAACTACATGCAGATGTCCATTACAACATGTTTCAATGCATGCTTACCTTCAACTTGTCAATGAACATATTAACATATCATACTTATACATATACTGGCACTCATGCAAATTCATTTATTGTCGTCCTAGCTCAACCATACCCTCTCGGCTCAACCGAGGCATCTAGCTTCAAGCTAGGCATCTTGGGTCAACTAAGGCATCTTGGCTCAACCAAGACATCCTAGCGCTAGCTCACCAAGGCATCCGAGCTCAACCCAAGCATCCTGGTGTTAGGATTTTATGGAACATATATAGGCTAAATAAACATAAACGTAGCGGAAACAAAGATAAAATAATACTATACATGTTCCTCCAAATGTGTCGTTCGTGCGTCTTAATCGAAAATCAGAATATCAAAGGGGTTTTTACAGATTACGTCTTGAAGCGCGCTTTAAACGACCTGATTAAAATGTTCTTCAACTCAAGCCCCACAAATGTCGAGCCTCTAGTTCAAACACACCACCAACGCACTTCGAACAAAAAGAGCTTGCAAGTAATCACCACCGTAATTGTGCTAGCGATCTTGTGGAGACGATCCTCTACACGTGGTTAGCAACCGTTTGCTAACCATATAGTTCTCTCTCTAAACTTTCTCTCTTTTTCTTAACATAACCCACTCACCCTCTCTCTGCTCTATTTATAATGTGCTGGTGAAGTCAACATTTAACTTCATCTAGAAGCTAGTCTTTAACCTCTTAAAGAAGTTATTGGCAACTTTTTCCAGAAGCTACTTCTTCCATAAGCTGGTCTTTAACTTTTCAAATAAGTTATTGACCACTTCCTCCAGAAGCTGGTCTATAACTTCCCAAATAAGTTATTGACTACTTCCTCTAGAATTTGGGTGAGCAAGAAAACAATTCTCGTGAGTGGGCTATGTCTGATCGAGTGAATTGTTTATGGTGTGTGACATCCCTAAGTTTATCACTGAGCTGGCAGTAAGACTTGCACTAACACATTAGTACTCTCAAGAGAATTGATTATCACAATCAATCTCTAGCTCTTACAAGCCATGATTGACATCTAGCAATATGTCATGATTATCCAGACAATGTGAATGCTTTAAGAACATAATGAACATGTCAGCTCTAACTACAGTGTAATTCAATCCCTCTGTCTCACCATGTCCCAATCGAACAAAGACCATGAAATATTTGTCAAGTCACCAATTTGATCATATGCATAAACCTAATCGACCTGCATTTTATACGAGATATAAACAATTTATTCTTGGTTACAACCTCGGCCAAGGATTTCAATGCAATGTCACAATTAGATTGCATAGGACATCATTAATGTACCTTGCATGTAACAAGGAGACGGATTCCATTTTGCACACATGTGTAACTAACGAGTGATGACCATCAAGTACAGAGACAGATCAATGAGCTGTCAATATACGTACCTGTGAACCATAGCCGTCCAACACATAAGTTAACACTGTGCCTCAGGTCTAAGGATCATTTACACAAGACCAGAGCAAGAATGATTAGTCATTGACCCCGCTAAAAGCTTCCATGTTGCTAATCGTTCTATGTATGTCACGTTCAGTGAACTTGTCTGTTACAAGCACCTGTGTTCTAACTCGGGCATCATAATACCCAATGACTCGTGACTTGTCATTACCTTAAGCATCCAATACTTAATGGCGAAGCTAAGAACACACTGGTCTTAATAGGATCATTAATATCTACTCAATGATCCATTGATCAAGAACGGTTTAAAGATTCAGTCTAATTGTAAACTCGTCACGTATATTCTTAACATCTCAAGAGTAAGTCTAGTCGCAACTAATCTTATGGAATCTTTCATATAAATAATTGAACAAATGAATGAATACGTCTTTGCCATTAATTTGACAACACAATCGAAATCCCTAACATGTAGCTATTACATTATTGCTTTAGGGCATACAACTAACACATGATTCAACTGGGTCATCTGGGGGCCAGCTTATCGAGGCATCCGAGCTCAAACCTAGGCATCTTGGCTCAACCAAGGCATCCCGTTCAATGAACAAAGCATCGATGCCAATGCTATGTGGCGACAGTGCTTTTTCCTCTTTAAGTGCACACACAAGTGCATCACGCAAGCCAATTTTTCATCTATTATCTTAACCAACGTATGCAAGGCCCGAGGGCATGCTCATTCAAGTGAGTGTGCCATGATCCTCAACATCATATTATAAAATATGCCGAGAATGATTCTTGGTTCGTGGCTTGGGTCGCATGCTTAAGCCATCACGACTTGACATCGATTCTAAACTGAGTGAACCTTGACCTCGTCCCGGGGTGTGAACACACTCAAACATGCAAACATGAGCAAACACACAAAAGAACATTACAACATACACACAGCTTACATGGGTGAGCACACTACTAAACTCGACAATGTAGGCCATCGCCTAGCCAAGAGTTAGAGATTCTACTTACCTTCGATGAACCTCGAGCTAAGACACGAACTACAAAGGAAGGGCTGCTTACTTTGAAGGTTGAGAGAGAGAGACGTCAGGTGGAGGGCGTTCAAGGAGATGGAGGGTGGAGAAAATGGGAGCAAAGTGAGGAAAATGAAGAGAGCTCCTCATATTTATAGCCCTTGGAGCCATCATTACCATGCCAAGCAGTCCATTCCAATGTTTCCAAGTGTCCTGCCTAAATTCCTTGGGTGGCAAGACTATGGGTCTAATAATTGAAGCCTAAATGATGAGTTGAAGGCTAAAAGGCCTTACTTGGCAACCTAAGCTCATAGGCATCATCAATGATGACCCGCTTTTCACTTTTCCATTGGTCCACCTATACCCCGCATTAAATGAGCATTAATGAAGTTTGACAATAATAATGCCAAAGTTACCAACTCAGCAAATTCTAGAATCTTCGATCATTAATGAGGGCCTGTGTATCGCTCTCCAATTGGTCCATGTGTATGCCACTTTTCTAGAATATCCAAGATATTTTGGACCATAATCATAACCTTTGAAAAGTCAAGGGACACCTCACCTTCTTCATGAAGGAATCTTAGAGTTTTCTTTCTACTTTCCTTTCATTCTTTAAGAAGGCAAATTTTCCTTCCTCAAGAAGGCAATCTAGAAAAGTCTATCATCCAAGTTGATTCTGGGGCCGAGTAAGAGATTATTAGGTACACCTCAACATGGCATTTAAGGAGTTGAGTCCAAACTTGGACATGACTCATACCTCTTGAGTGAGAAAACAATTTTGAACAATTTCCGAAATTAGTGTCCTTACCTTATCAAACGGAATCGAAAACTTCTGAAATTTTAATATGTTTTAAAGAAGACCTTAAGAAAAAAATTTCATGAAGGAAACTTAGCCAAATTTGTGCTATAGAAAGAGCAGAAATTCACTGAACACAACCTAAAAATTCGTTCATTGAGCAGATTCAACGGTCAGAGAGAGAGACTCATTTTGAAATCCAAATATTCACAAAACTCTTTGAAATTTTAATATACTGTAGATATGGATGTCATTTGAAACTTTCATGAAGGAAGCATGTTAAATTTGAAAGAAAATTTTTTATAAAAATTTGAGAAGGTAACTTGGTCACCGTTTTCACTACACGGGACAAGTTCTGGATGATGAATGATTGGGCCTTCGTTCCTACCATTTTACCTCAGAAAAATATGAAATTTAAGTATGTTTTAGATCAAGTGTTTAGAACAACTTTGATGAAAGAAGTTTCTTTAAATTTGCACCACAAAAATTTTTGTAAAATTGGCAAATAGCGTAGGTTCAGTAATTTCGAAAATCAAAGGTGGCAGTCTTAGTTAGAAAAAGGAGGCGTCCTACTTGGTCAAGAAGCATTAATTGTCGAGCATCCTTATCTCACAAGTTTTCAACTAGGTCCTAGGTTAGCTTGGATACTTTATCTCGACATTGAATAACTAAAATCCAATCTAGGTCAAGCACATTGAATAGCTGTCAAAACTTAGGTATCTAAAAGGAACTGCTAATTATTTGCTGAGTTATCAAGGAAATGATCTGTGGTTTGAATGTTACTTAGATGCTGGTTGGGAAGGATATTTAGATGAAAGGAAACCTCTAGGTTTGTTTGCTTACTGAATAATTGTGCCATATCTTGGAGTAATAAAAAATAAACGTGTATAGCTTTATCTATAATGAAAGCCGAGTTCATGATATTATCAATAGCTGTACAATATGGTGTTTGGCTTAAGAGATTTTTGAATCATTTAAGTGTTGCTAAGGAGGCTGCAAACTCATTATTGATTAACTGTGATAATCAAGTAGCGATAGCATACATAAAAAATCCGAAATATCATGGCAAAATCATACATATAGATACAAAATATAACTTTGTCAAGGATATGGTTGCACGAAAAGATATGAAGTTGCAGTACATATCCACGCATAGAATCTCAAAGCCAATGCCTAGAGATACTTTCTATGGTCATGTAAAATCTCTAAGATTGTGCAAAGGCTAATGTACTAAATAATGTAATTTTCCTAAGTATTCATATTTAATAAAGTTGCCTTTCATTATTAATACTTATGAGTTTTTTATTTGACGTTTATACATCTTGATACTTAGTGCATTATATATTGAGAAAGTATGTCGGATAAATAAAATATTAGCCTACTCACTCGAGTAATCGCCTCTATTAACTGTGTGATAAATAAAGATGAGACAATTTTTTAAGCTTATTATCTAGGTAAGAATTAAGAGCTTAAGCTTAAAATATAGATGTCGCCTTAACTGAGTATTAAGATGATGACATAATATTTACTATGTCCGAAAGTAAAATAACCCATATATCTTACTTTATTTATCTTTGATGTCAAATGTGATTCTGATGATTTCTTTAACAAGTAGATACATGAACTCAAATTAGACATTAGACATGTCTAAATTATAATTTGTACAATATTTAAAATGAAAACATACGCTTCATGATAAAAGAGTTAATACCGTAATACATATTTCATACTACGTATGTATGAGACCACTAATAAAAGTGACAAAAGTTTTTATCTCAACTTTTATGCCGCATGAGGCTATTGAGGAAAAGAGTTTATCAATTAAGTGTCATCATAACTTTTAATTGTTCTTAAGATTTCTATTCAATATTTGTTATCTTAGAATGTCATCAATAATCATGAATTGATTCGATCTAATGGGCATTTTTTGATAAGCAAGTTGAATTAAAATTGAGAGTTTAAAGAAAAGAGAAAGATCGAGTTTGGGATATCACATTCTAGTTTTGTATTCACTGATCCACCAATTATAATTGTTTTTGGATAATCATAATTGTAAATACAATACATCATTATTAAAAGAGATCAAAAAAGATATAAATGTAATCGATCAATCTAGGATACCGCATACTATATCTACTCGAAAACATAATACCCACTATAAGTTGTTATATATTTTTAACAGATGTATGGCAATGAGCTATCAAAGTATGCTAACCACACAAATTATTTACCAATATGAACTTTGTAAAAAGGAGAAGAAAGAATTATGTTCAACTCACCATGTGCGAGTGGGAGATTATAGGTTTTTTATAAAGCAAGATGGGCCAAGCCAAGCCCGTCCACCCATATTGGGCCAAACCCAACATGTGAGAGAAGGGCCCATAAGAGAGAAAGGGCAATGATATTTTTAAGTAAAATTAAATTGCTGTATAAAAAGAAAAAAAGAGGAACATTGAAAATATGAAAATAGTACATAAGTTCTTCTACTTGTTTAGTGATGGTAAATTTTCTCTCAAGGAATGGAACTTCAAGGTTTCGATTGATCCCTCTAAGACTACAATAAGTATATAATCTGTGGCAAATAAGGTATGTTTATCTTCATGATGTCCCTTTTGATCGATGTTATATTTATCATCGGTTCTATTTTTGTGTTTATTTTTTGGTATTTGATCGTTCGAATATCTGTTCGTTTTTAGGAATCCGTTCCATTAAATATCATCAAACTAATTGCATTTGAATCGAGTCATATCAGCTCGGTTTTGTTCTATTTAGTCCGAGCTGCTTCAAGTTTCGGGTGCATTTCAGGTATCTAGCCATGGGTGCGGATAAACGACGTAAGAGCACCACGAATCCAAGACTAGAATTTCTTAATGCGGATCTGCACACCTCATATGTATCTTGGCAAGGAATCATCAATAACCCACGAAGAATCTTGGCAACATCGATGTCTGCATTATCCTATCGAATCATTTGTCGGATTGCAAGATTTCCACATGCTAATGCGACTTTGCAGACATCCCATTAAGGCCCAGTTTGATTCAACATTGGGAAGGGGTTTTGGGGCTCTAAAGGGGCTTGGGCAAACGCAAGTGGTGTTTGGTTTAATTTTTTGAGAACTTTAGGAAGATGCAATTGCATCTCCAATGGGCTTCAAAGGACTTTAGGGGAATTGAGGGGTAGAGGTCCATTGGCAACTTGCATTTTCGGAATGCAAGTTCACTGTTCATCATTGTTCAACTTCTTCGCTGTAGAAGCCAATCGGAGGCCGACGACTGCCGGCCAAGGGGTCGCGCACACCGGCAACTGCCACCTGAGGGTCGCCCGACCCCAGCAACCGTTGCTGGACCTCAGGCGATGCCTGGATTGCGCGACCCAAGCGACTGATGGCATTAAATCGCGTGACCCAAGCGGCCGCCTAAGGTCAAGCGACCTCAGGCGGCATCGCCTGGGGTCGAGCGACGGCCGCCTGGGGTCGTGCGACCCGACGACGGTCCAGGGGCCAGATCCGGCGGTCCGGCAGCCAAATCCGACGATCCGATGGCCGAATCTTCAAGAAAAAATACCAATATTTTTTTTGTTTTTTTAACTTAATAAAAGTCATTTACAAAAGTAAATTTTACCTAACAGTATTTTGGTCAAAGTTGTTTCTCAATGTAAATTTTACCAAATGTTATTTGTATTTTGGAAAACCTCTTTCACCCAAAGGTATTTGCCGAAATGCATTCTCTAAAAGCTGAACTAAACGAGTCCTAAATTTTATCACTCCACCACTTTGAAAAGATGGAACTTTCATGCAGATTTCTCCGTCCCCGCCCCCTCAAAATCTAAGATTTTGCAGGATCAAGATTATCTTTTTCTTAATGGGTAATCGCATTACGAGATCCCACAACCTATTTACTGCACATAATCCAATTCCGGAAACTCTTGTACTGTCATTAAAGTCGTCATGTTTAAACTTCGGTGGGTCGCATGGCTAGATCCCATACGGGCTCCCTCAGAGGAGCGCGCCTCCCCGATGCCGCCTAGAAAAAGCAGCGAGGGTTACGTGCGCACGTGGCGGCGCACAGCCGCTCGGCCGCTGGCTGCTTGCCGCTGGCCGCCCCACATTGTCCTGCCCTTTTTATCTCTTACGCTCCATTTGCTTTTTCTCCTCTCCCCCGGTAAATTTCCCCGTATTTTCTCCCCACCTTTCCGTTCCCGACAGCCTCCCTCCCTCCGCCGGCGACGGGCGGAGACTCGGCGTCCGGTTCTCCTTAGCCGCCTTCAACCCTCCTAACCATTTTCTCAATCTCCAACCGGATGCGGACTCAATCCTTGGGGACCTAAAATCAGAACCGCGAAAAAAAAAAAAAAAAAAAAAAGGAAGAACGAGCCCGACGTGCCTGCCTCTCCCTGCTAGAGCCGAAACCAGTCGTCCACGCGGCGACATCCCTCATGGGCAGCTCCCTCCCTCCCTCTCTCCCTCTCCCTCTCCCTCTGAGCGAGTCTCCGTTCACGTGCGCGAGCGAAGGGTGGGGAAGGAGGAGGGAAAGCTGGCGGTGATGGCCATGGGGGGGAGGCGAGCTTAGGTTTGGACTGCGGGGTGATAAGTACGTGGGCTCTTCTTATTTATACTCCGTTTTTATTTTATCTGCTTTGGTCTTTTCTCTTTTTCCAGTATTCGAGCATGTGGAAGGGGTTTATTTCCCCCACCATTTTTAACTAAACACCGCCTCTTCATTTCCTGCTAGTTCATAGTTACCTTTTTCTTTTCTCCCTATTATAGTTTTGCTTTTATGACCTGAGCAAGTCCTTAAAAAGCTTAAGGAGGAAACAGGTGGGAGAACCGCCCTGGATGAGAGACCCACACTGTCCTCTGTATTCCCTCTCTCTCAGAAAAATAAAGATAGACAGAGAATTTTGGTGTTTCACGATAGTGAAGATAGACATCACGTCAGAATCTTGATCCTAACTACCATCGGGGAAGCAGATATACTAACCTCCCACGCCTAGGGTGAGTGAACGTGGACTTTTTTATGTCCTCTTCCAACATGTTAAAAAAAATGAAAATCTTAGTTTTTCTTTTCAAACCACGAATAACCCATCAAAAGGAGAATATTTAGCTTCTTTTTTTTTTTTTGTCACTATTTCCAGTCTTAACAACTTGCAAGATTTAAAAATACTCAAAATTTAGTGGAAAGATAAGTCGATTCCGATCATGAAAAGACCATCACGATAGAGTCAGAATTCGAATAAGAGAAAGGCGGCGACCCCATTCTTTGAGAGAGTGTTAATCACACGAAAACGATTAGTCGATATGGATAAGGTGGCATGCATACAATATATGATAAGTACGAGATTTATTTAGAAGATAATTCAGTCGATGGATTTCGAAATAATGTGCACCAAAAAGGGTGCAGAGAAAAGGTTCCACCTCCTCCTCGATATAGATATAAGCCTTCAAAGTTGCTTTGTATGGATAATCGTGATTTTATTTTTTATTTTTTTATGATTAGAAGGTGGCCTACGCTGTAACTCTGAATTTATTAATATTAAATCGCCAAAAAAAAAAACCCCTCGTTTTGGTGGTTTTATTATAAAAGTTACGATGGGTCCCATCATTTTTTATTAATATTTTTATAAATTATTCAGATGATAAGAGCGGGATTAATTATTGGGGGCATAGAGGTGGGCCGGACTGTAATGACTGGGCCTACACTGGGATTTGGACGTGTTTCTAGAAAGGCAGCAGAAGAAGATAGAATCCATTTTGGAACTCGATTCGGCTACGGCGGATCTCAAGCTCGAATGTTCCTGGCCGTTCGATGCAGCTTTTGAAAATGAATAGAAAATGGAGAAAATAATGGAAAGTTATTTGATGATGATGATCGAATTATATGAATTCTATTGAAGTCTTTTTTTTTTGTTTTTGTTTATTTATTAACCATATATATATGAAGAAATGAAAAGGATGAATGTCATATTGAATTCGAGTATCCAAATTGTGCATGTTTCATCGATCGACCTCGAGCTGGAGCTCATGTTAGGGGTGAGCATTGGAACCAGACTAAACGGGTTAGTTTTGGGTTGTTTTGATTCCTAAATTTTGAAACTTGATAATTATTTGATGATGATGATCGAATCATATGAATTCTTTTGAAGCCATTTTTTTTTAATTAACCACATATATTTGGAGAAATGGAAAAGACTGAATGTCAAATTGAATTCAAGCGCCAAAATCACACATACTTCATTGAATGACCGTGAGCTGGAGCTCATATGTGTGATTTTCTTCTTTAAGTTCTTGGATTCACTAGAGTCGCACTCCATATACCTTTAGGCTCTGTTTGTTTTGGGGGAAAATGAGTGATTTGCAAAATATTTTCGTAAAAACAATGGCTTGTATCAATTATAATTATTGGTTGCCAAGAAATCCTTCATCATTAGCAACAATTTATGTGTTATTTTTAGGGACAATAAAAATATTTTTCGTTTGTTTATTTTATATGCAATACAGACGATTATTTTCAAGAAAATATTTTTCAAGTCATTAATTTTCCATAAACACAAACATAGCCTAATACATAAAAATCTAACAACCTAATGAAGGCCTATCTTTCTCTAACTAAATTTCCAATTTGTATTAACCTTGGGACATTACTAGGCTCTTATATCAAGCCTCTAGAATCAAACTAAATCCATTTCGTATAAAGAATCGAACTTACCCCAAACATTTAGAGCTGAGTCAAGCCCGTCTTAAATCAAACCCCAAACCCATTAGAAACAGCTTCAGCCAAATCCTCATTAAACCCATTTGTTAATTTCTTTTATTTATTTATTTTTTATTATCTAATTTCCTTTTCAACTCATCGTTTTGTTCTCCCAAACTGAGAACACAAACTCTGTGCACTGACTCCACCAAATGATCCAACCCATTCAACTTCCAAATCGAAAACAGCTCCCGCACAACCCACAAGTCTCGTCGGTCCGCTGGGGGAACACCATCATCGGCCACAGCCATTAGTCATGGTTGGTCACCGTCCATCATAGAAGCTACCAACATTCTAGCGAATATTTCGATGGTTTGAAAATGTCCAAGCCCTCGTTTTGGTAACGGCTCTAATGGAAATTATGACCGCGCTTAATTTGCAATGGTTTTGTTGTAACATAGGCTTTGATTTATTTCTTTATTAACCCTTTCCTTTTGTCCATAAAGAGAATCTATAGATCACGATCAAAAGACACCAAAAATAAAAGGAAAATTCTCTCTTTTCTTTTCATTTATTTACTAGGTTTTAGGTATAATGTCGTTATCTATAACGGTTTTTTTTTTTCCTGTTTTTCCCAAAAAATTACTAGTCCCAGTCTGGCATACACATTTACTTTCTCAAAATTAAAAACTTACAAATTGGGGCGAAAGTCGATTTCGCTAAGGAGTTACTAACCAAAATCATGAATGAGAAAAGTCACGAACCACTCTGATGACTAATTGCGGATAGGTAGGGAAGTTACTAGCCATTTCGAGAGGGACTCAAAGTTCTCCCGTCCCAATTTGACTTGGCTTCAGCGGAATGCCTCTGGCGAACGACAACCGATACACAACCGATACAAAAGTTATCATTATTTCTGATTCGACTCCACAATGCAACACGTACTGAAATAAACTCAACCTCTCACCATCTCAACATGATGATGACTTGAACTTATTTATCTCACTCAAATAAAACATCACGTTTAACCAAACGACACATTCCACCTGAAAACTTCTACTCCTTGTTCAGTTTGGTAAAGGTTTTTTCTGTATCTGCGAAAGTTTGTACTGGCTGCGCTATGCCGAGATGCGCTATGAGAAGCCAAACGTGGGTGAGAAGCTCTCCTCCTCTGCTCAGGCTCTCGCAGTGTTCGTAGCCTTTGCACTCGTAAGCCACGTAAGCCAGCATCCTCACCCAGACCTTGCTGATTATGTCCCACGTGTCGACTGATCTCAACTGGTGGTAGAGGCAGTCCACGTCGGACAGCAGCGACGTGCTTCGGACTCCCCTCAGCTCCCATGCGGAATGTTTAGGTTCCTCTTGAAGCAGAAGATGGCAGAGATTGCACAGATCGCTCGACTCTCTCGACTTGTGCGGCTTCTTGCAGCTGCCGAAACAGGTGTGGACGCGTGCCTCTTTCTTGAATAATTTATGCGCCCACTTCTCGACGACCGATGAGATGCTGCCGCCTTCATCACTAGACAACAATCCTTGCGTTACGTCGAAGAACTTCTGAGCTTCGACCGAAGTTTGGACCACCGTTGTATTTGCTGGCAACATGGAAGGATAGACTACTAAAAGATAGAGCATGTACCGAGAGACCAACTTACTCATTTTGGAGTTCTTGTGGTCCCCGAGCCGCATCCTGCCCCTGTCTTTGTGGTAACAGAGCTCAGTGGCGATGTGCCAGATGAGGATGCTCTGGTCAAACTCCTTCTCGTCCAAACTCCAGATCAGATCATCGCACTTCGACCTCTTCATTAGATCGCTCACCTCCAGCTTAAGAATCGAAGGCCCGCTCTTCAATGTGACGGTCTGTTCCAGATTCTCAACCATGTCCCTCATGCGATCGAAGATCAATCCTTTGATGTCGCAGCTGAATTTTTTATAACTGACGTAGAAGTTCCTCTCCACCACGACCTGCAACTTGGCTAACCTCGGATGGCGGAAGATGCTTTTTCTTTTCCAGATACATGATCCCAAGAGGTTGAACTGGCCCTCAACATTCGACCATCTTTGGCTCCGGCTGAACTGGAGACGAGCGATGGCAGACGAAATTGCGGATCCCCTGGGTCTCTGAAGCCGCCAGTGGTGAATCCAATCGGAAGAAATTGCTTGAAGAAGCGAGCAAATTTCTATAAGTATAGCCACACTTATCAGCAAGAAAGTTACACAGATGTCAACTTTGGGGTAATCCTTCTTATCCTGTAAGGACAAGATTACCAACGCGACACACAGCACCGAGAGACTGATGACCCAACGAACGATGACCCATGCACACTTCAGCAACGGGGCCTTGCTGAAGAGCAAATCGTACATGAACCTGAGCTCGATGTCCACGATCTCAAAAGCCTTCGATGGATCAATGTTCCACTGTTCGATGAACGCGAGCCGAATGTCGTTCAGGTCACGCATTTTGACGGTCAGGCCCACAAAGAGAAGCTTGAAGATCTCGAAAAACTTATAGGCTTGGACCACAGGATGTTCACCCCTGTGTGTCTGGAGAACCACCGAATCTGGAATCTCGATCGTGTGGTCGAGTCTAACCCGGTAACCCTCCTGTTTCTTCAGTTTCAACATAAACATTATCTCGCGGTATCTGGGACTGACATGGGAACCTGGAAGCATCGAATCTCGAAGTGGACCTTTGCTCGCCAAGTACAAACACAACGTCCTCTCTGCATAACTGATGAACCCCACCAGGGTCATACCTGCTGCTAATATTGACAGTGTGGACAACCCCGACAAGGCCATGGAGTATATGTAACACGCTAGTCCCACCTGGATGCAAAACTGCACCAACTGCCTCTGCCAGAGCTCGAGGTCTACCATGGTACACGCTGTGACCTCGTTGGTCCCGCCTAAGTGGAAGAGAAGGAACGGCGCCCAGAACGCTGTGATCTGGCTCTTCGGGTCAACCATCCCCTTGGTTTCGTCGATGTTGGCCAGGCGGTTTGAGAGGACGCCAAGCGTGAGGATCGCGATGGAGTCCGCCAGGTGCATGGTCTGGACCAAGACTTGGATCCAGCTCTTGACGATGGATTTCCTCCGGTTGCCCAGAGACGCAACGATCACTTGGAGGAACAAGCTGAGGAGGACGAGCAACCGAAGCTCCCACTCTTTCCCCAGTTCACGAATGTTTTCAGGGCGCAGGAAATATGGCATCGTTGAACTCGAACTGTTGGCAACGAAAGGTGTAACGATCGGGGCGCTGTCTCAAAGAGCGGTCAAACATAGCATCATCCTCAGTACTGCCACCATTATATAAGCATTAACTTGGGACAGGAAACAAGTTTAGAAGCACCTCTTTACCCTACATAACATTGCAAGGAACAAAAAAGTTGTACGTTTCTTGAAACAGATGCAACGCATTACTTGCAACACCACTTTTTGGACGAATAATCGTTAAGCGATCCTCTACATTTGCCCTAGGCGGAAGTAAAGGGACAAAATTAGGTTCCAGCATTCGCACTAGCACAAGTATTTGAGAAGATTGAAATATAGGCCAGAAGTTAAAGCTTGGTTTCTCAATCACTCCTCCAAATTTAATTCTAGAGAACTTCACTCCAACCATTGTGATTTCACACTTTGCCCATCGTGCATCACCAGCCTGATGTGACTCATGTGGAATAAAGAATTAACCGATTTAGCTTGCTATAGCAAGCAAAGTCATGAAAAGGCCAAAAGAGGGTTATAAATGTTCGCTCCAAAATTGAAGCAATTCTGAAGCATTGAGTCGATTACTTCTGTTCAACAGACAAGCATCTTATTTCCTTGTGTTGGCTGGGTCCGCCTCATTTGTGGGGCCCAGCTAACATTACAAAAAGGAGAGAAACAAAAAGAAGAGAAGAAAATTTAAAAAGCAAGTGAAAAGAAAGAGAAGGGCTTCGTGCGTGTGTCGGCAAGTGAGGAGGGAGAAGAAAAAAGTGTGCCCCAAAAGTGAAGTGCGGTTGCCTTGTGCAAGACTAGAGGAGATAGAAAAGTGAGAGAAGAAAAAGAGAATAAGACCCACCTGAGAGGAAGCACACGGAGGAGAAGAGAGAGGGTTGAAATTTTGCAGTCTAGATTTGAAGGCCAAATGTTGACGGAATTGGCTCAAATTTGAATATATTGTTCATGAGATCGATGGATACAAGTTGAGTGGTTTTGTTCATTGATAACCACCTTAGAATTCTCTAATCACGGTTAGAGTTTTCTTATGCCAAATTTGTTTATCCAACTATGTGGTGAGAAAATATGGTTGTAATGTTGATTTTGAGCCTTTAGTGTGTAACTAGAGAATAATACTTTATATATCATACTATTCTTAATGATTAGTGGATATTTTTTGGGCGGTCCGTGGTTTTTCCCACATTGGATTTTCCACGTTATTATTTGCTTTGTCTACTTATCATTTCGGCATTATACTTACATATTGTGAGGTTATATATTACTAGTTGTTGCTAGGGGTTAAGAGAATTTCGATTGATTTAGTTTCGGGAGAGAAATTCATCCTCTATTGGGTTTCATTTGTGGTGAGTTGTTCCCAACTCTCCCCAACAAAGTGATATCAGAGGTAGAGTTGAGATTCTAGTTATTAATAGAGGAAACTAGTGGCACAATATTTAAGCTAAATGCCTCGAATTATTCTATTTGGAAGCATCGGATGGAAGGCATGTTGTATTGCAAAGACTTGTTTAATCCAATCTGGGGCGAGGGCTCACGAGCCCTCGCCGCCCGGCGACCCCGGCCGACTCTCCCCCACCGTCGTCGGCCCTTCCTAGCGGCGGCGGCAGCCGAGGGCGATCCCTCGGCCGCCTCCCCCTTTCCTTTTTTTTTTTTTTTTAATTTTTTTAATTTTTTAATTATTAATTTTTTTATATTTCAACTAAATTTTAATTTTAAAATTATTATTTTTAAATATTTGAACTAAATTTAATTTTTAATTTAATTTAATTAATTTTTTTTTTTTTTACCACGTCAGCCCAAAACGACACCATTTTTGCATTATTTGGCCACGTCAGCGTGCAAAATAACGTCGTTTTGAGCGCGCTTCGCTGGAAAAATGCCACGTCGGCGTTTTGGCCGGACTTTGGCCGGAGTAGCACTCAAGTGATCCGTTTTTCTTCGAATGTGACACTTAAGTGTACCTTTCGTAAATTATGGCACTTAAGTGTCCTTTTGGGCAAAGTTATGGCACTTGAAGCGTTCTTTTGCCCAAATCTAGAGATTGACCTTGATTATGAATTACAAGCATGCTTATTAATTGGTATTCTTCCCGATAGTTTGGACACCTTGGTTGTAGCGTTAAACAATTCGGCTGCTTATGATGTGCTTTCTATGAGTATGATTAAAGAAAACTTGTTCAATGAAGAAATGAGAAGAAAATAGTCGAATTATACTTCTAAATCGAATGCTCTTGTCATAGAAAATAGGACGAAAAGTTAAACAAGAAAGTTTCAAAGAAATGATAACCACGGAAAGTCAAGAGGAAAGTCGAAATTAAAACTAAGGAGGAGTGTGAAGTGCTATAATTGTGGTAAGATGGGACATTATGCCAGAGAATGCAGGTTACCAAAGAGAGATAAATCACATGATAGAAATGAAGATAGAAAGAAAGAAGAAGAATGGGTTATCACAGTAGTTGCATTCGATAGTGATACTATCTTCATATGTGATGACGGTTATGCAAACCTTACATGCCAAGATCCTAGTTGGCTTGTTAATTCCGCAACTTTTCTTTATGTCACTTCACAGTGTGACTACTTTACTCCCTATCGTAGTGGAGATTTTGGTTGTGTTAGGATGGGAAATAATGGTGTTTCTAAGGTTATTGGCATGGGAAATGTTTATTTAAAAATCGATGTTGGATGTAATTTGCTTTTGATAAATGTGAGACATGTCCAACATATTCAACTTCACTTGATCTCCATGGGTGCCTTAGATGATGATGGTTATTGCAATTCATTCTTTGATGATAAATGGAAATTGACTAAAAGGTTCTATAATAGTGGCTAAGGGCAAAAAGACATACTCTCTCTACACCATGCAAACTAAGCTGATCAAGAAAGAGATAAATGCAGTGGAGGACTCCTCAATCGACTTATGGCATATGAGACTCAGTCATCTTAGCAAGAAAGGGCTCAACATTGTTGCTAGAATACCATTGAATAGGCCTGTGCTGAGAACTAGGGAAACCATAGTCAATTTTTTAAAATATGCATTCCCACAATAGGCGAACCTCTTGTTCAGACCCTTTAGGGACAGTCTTTTAGCATCAAACTATTCAAAATTTTAGTTCAGAGCATAAAGATACTCTGAGGTGCCAGGATTGTAACATTTCTAACTATCCGAGCTGCATTTCTTAGAGGATCCTACCAAGCTAAAGAAGAAGAGGTGTTTAAAGAGATATTGAGAATTTGTCACAAACACTCACTTTACTTCAATGGACTATTCCCAACACATTACATCATATTTGTTTTTTATAGGCATTAAGAGGTCACAAATAAACAAGGACCAAGCTCATGAATCTGAAAACATACAGAAACTCTAGAAAAGCTGGTCGGAAATTATTCTAGGTAATATGAACAGTGACTGTGAATAGTGATTTCCCTAACTTATTGCTACAGTACCTTACTACAATGACCTAGCTACAAGTCTATCTTTCACCACGGGTATTGTAGTCATAGTCTGAATCATCAGAGTTATGCAATGCAAGAAGATGTTCTTCATATTTCTGTTCAAGTTTTGAAAGTCTAATATTAGAGGAGCTTCAGGTGACTTGTGTTGTCAAGGCATTCTACATGTTTATGCCACTTGATGAGGATGCTTCTTCATGAGCCTTGGAGGATCCCTGAGTGTCAGCAGGCATGTTTGGCTGAGGCCAATTTGTTGATTGAGCATGGTAAGATGTGTCTAGTCTGAGAGATAAGGACAAGGGTCCTTGATCATAGGGGTCTTAAGAGAGAGGGCCCCCCATTGGGTATAGGGATCTTGAGATGATTGTGCAGGATCATCCGTGTCTACCATTTCTTGCTCTTGTGATGGAGGTGTTCTTGCTTGTTCAAATTCCTTGAGTGCTTCTTTGGCTTCTGGTGCAAGGCTATAATGATTCCATGCGATATGTACGGTGTAATTTTATTCGCCTTCAAGAATGGTCTTGTTTTCCCGACATAAAACTCTCTGGAGTTCTTTGTACCGGTGCTCATCACAACCAACACAGCCGGGAAAAGACTTGTGAATATGAGCTACCGTAATGTGTGGTTGAGGTTTATAGGATGTAATTTCTATGCTTTGTGGTGCATTAGCAATTGTGTCATTATTTCGCACAAAAGCCCATGGACATTAAAGAAACACAACAATGTGGATTTCCGGATCTGGTCAGACAATTTTTAGCTCTTGTTGTAATAGGTGCTTCCAATGAGTGGGAGGATAGAACCAATTGAAGATAGCCAAGAGGTTCTTGTCACTTTCTTTTTCAATGTTTCGGCCGAGCATTAATATCTTGGTTAGGTTGGCAATGAACCTTCTGGTAGAAATCTCAACAATTATTAAGTACTTTTTAGATAAGTACCATAACAATCATCAGAGTTTATTGGGGAAATCATCTTCCTTACAAATTAAAGGGTGTATGAATGGATAGCTGGAGTTTAATCCAAGAGGATAAAGGATTGAGCCTCCATGGAGTTTGAATAGATTCATGTAGCATTGCCACATGAGGTTTTCTAGATTTTCAATAAAGCTGTCATTTTGGATTTGTTCAATAATCTCCTGGGGGTATTCCAAGCTTGGCTAGTCTCATGTCCTCTCGATCTTATACTTTTCGTTGTGACGAAATGTATGGAAAGCATGCCTCATGATGTACATGTTGACCTCTACAAATGCTTTTGGTCTGGACAAAAAAATCAGTAAGCATATTCATTTTTCCAGCAATGTGTTTGGTTTCAAAAGAATATTTTGAAAACCATTAGGTCCATCGAAGCAGTTGAAAATTCGGAATCTACTTTGGTTTGAACTTGGTCATCTGGAGAAAAGATGCTATGTCTAGTTCCACTAAGAAATGATGACCAATCAGATGGAATTCAGATTTTTTTATTCCATTTTTTACTATCAAGATTTCTTTGAAACTGGAATGATAATGCTTTTCAGTTTAGGAAAATCTTCCACTTTTGTAAGTACAAAGGTGTCGCTTATCATTAGTTTCTTCAAACAGAATCGTTGCTCCGTATTCGTCACCGGCATCAGTCTGGAGGATTCTCTTTCCCGTAGATGGAATTTGCAAAAGGGGAAGAGTCTGCATGATTTTTTTAAGTTCGGCAACTGCTTTGATCTGGCATTTTCCCTAATGTGGAGGATTTTTTTTCAACATTGATTGTAGTGGAATCAACAATTTTACAATATTGGGAACAAAATCTCTCAGATAATTAATTATCCCAAGAAATTACTGTACTTGCTTTCTTGTGAAGTTCTCTTCTCGAAATTTTAGCGATTCCTAAGAAATGTGTGGCTCTGGATAGTACGTACCTTTGTTAAGGTGCATACCAAGAAATTCGATTTCTATCTAGGCAACATTCATCTTTCTCTAAGAAAACATATCCCATACTTCTTTACAATATCTACAAACTGCCATAGGAGTTGGCAGTGGGATTCTTCATTAAGGCTATAAAGCAAGATATCATCAATGTATACTGTTGCACTTGGCAAGATTGCTTAGAAAATTCGACATATGGCCTTTTGGAATAAAGATGGAGCCACTTTGAGTGCAAAATGATGAACTTTTCATTGAAAATGTTGGTTTGGAATATAGAACCCTATCTTAGGTCTGTCTTCAAAATGAATGCCCAACCGCCAAAAATCCGACTTTAAGATCAAATTTAGAATAGATGTGGACTTTGGATAATCCAGCAAAAAGGGAATTTCTTGAAAGTAAAGGGAATTTGTCATCTTGGAGAAAAAGTTGAGAGGCTGATACTTTATTACCAGTTGCATTTTCCTTTTGTTTTGCTCAGCTCGCTTGTTGACATAAAAAGTTTCGTAGGCCCATTGAGAATCGAAGATTTCAATAAGATCTTGTTGCAGTAGTTTTGAACTTTTTTTTTTTTTTTTACCTGAAGCAAGATGTTCTAGATTCATTCCTATGTGACTCACCTTGGTCGAATTTATATCTTCATTTTTTTTAAAGGAAGTTGAGAAAATTCAAAATGAGATTCCGATTAAGATTCTAACAACTTTTGCATGATCGGATTTAACAGGCTCATCTGGATGGAAAAAAGTCTTTGAATATTGATGAATTCAGAGAATTGATCTTTATACTTAAGGCCTTTTTCTAGGAATGATACAGAGTTGAGAAATTTGAGTCATGATGTTCCAGCCAATGATTAGATCTTTGTTAAGGAGACTGGATCCAAAAATTTTAGTGGTTATGGGGCATTGAGGGAAAAACCAGATAGTTACTAGGGTAGTTCGTACATTCATAGAAAAAGTATATTCTGAGGCAGAATTGAAAGGGATAAGTATACTAATGGTGCCATAAGTTCTGTACGGCGCTCACTTTGGTGCCAAAACTTTCTGCCGGATCACTTAAGTGCCAAATCAGAGAAAAAATGATCACTTTGGTGCCACCGGCGAGAAATTCCAGCCAAAATGATTACGTGGCTTTATATTTAAAAAAAAAATCGACAAACCCTTTAAACGACGTCATTTTCTGTCCTACTTAAGAAAACAACACTGTTTTACCGTCCTATGTGGATGGCTTAGGAAAAACGACGCCGTATAGCTCATTTGTGATTAAAATTAGGGTTTTTTTTTTTGTTCATCCTCGCCGACTTAGCTTGCTCGGCCACCGTCGCTCGGCCACCATGCTCGGCCACCGTCGCTCGGCCACCGTGCTCGACCACCATCGCTCGGCCAAGAAGTGATGGGAAAATAGGAGGTGAGGGTGGAGGAGGAGGAGGAGGAAGAAGGGAGATTGAAGGTGCAGAGAGAGAGAGAGAAGACAAGGAGTGCGAGGGAAACAAGGAGGGTATAGATGGAGATGGTGGATTGGGCTCTGTTCAAAGAGTGGCTTGTGCTGGTGTTGTTCTTCGGGGAAGAAGAGGCCGCCGCCATGGCTTCTCTCTCTCTGCTAGTGTTGTTCTTCAGGAAAGAAGACGACATCACCATGGCTTCTCTCTCTCTCTCTGCTGGTGTTGTTCTTCAGAGAAGAAGACGATGCTGCCATGGCTTCTCTCTCTCTGCTGGTGTTGTTCTTCGGGGAAGAAGACAACACCACCATGGCCTCTCTCTCTCTCTCTCTCTCTCTCTCTCTCTCTCAATTTGGGGATTTAGGGTTTCGACTTAGGGTTTAAGACGCCAAACGACGTCGTTTGGTGGTTTACACGCTGACTGGACTCTTCGGCAAACCACATCAATATAAGAAATTAATAAATAAAAAAGGTCACGTCGGATTTCCGGCAGTTCAGCTCGACGTTGGCACCAAAGTGAGCGTTTTTCAAATTTTTTGGCACTTAAGTGGTCCGATGGGAACTTTTGGCACCAAAGTGAGCGCCGTACACAACTTATGGCACCATTAGTGTACTTATCCCGAATTGAAATATTGAACATAGGAAGTCCAATATTCTTAGGAAGAATTTTTGTGTCTAGGATTGAAAAACTTGCACAAGTATCTATAAGAGCAATGATTGTGATAGGTTTAGTAAACTTCAAGCTGAAAATCTTTACAGGAAAGTGAGGACAATGGACTTGACTTGAAAATATACTAGGGTCTTGTTTTGAGGAAGTGAGAAATATGTGAAAAAGATCTTTAGAATTTGAGTTAAAATCGGTTTCACTAGGAGTCTAATAACAAGGGATGATACAAAGAGTCTATTTGGATGGTTCTTCATCTGAAAAAACCAACGATTCAATGTTATCACTTTCGAGTGAAACACCAGTTTCAACTTCTATATGATGTATCAAATGGTTCTGACCTTTTTTCACATGGGGGCAATTTTTGACGAAATGCCCTTTTGGTTACAAAAGAAGTATCGAGTTGATTTCTTGCAATTTGAGTGATCTTTCCTTTTGCATAGGAATTACCATTTCTTTTTTCTCCGGAAATGCTTAGATCCATGCTTAGATTTTCCTACTCAAAACTTCTTAAAATGTCTCTTTTTTTCTAGAAGACTTTCCGCAATAGTTGTCACAATCTCTTTTGGAACACTTAGTCTTTAGCTTTTGACATGAACAAGCTCCATCAAGTTCTTTATTGTCTGTGAGGTAGGTTTTCACCATTTGGCATTAAGCACAAATCATCAAGGCACAATGGATCTCTTGATGTATTTCTCCCAAAGGAATGTCCACAATTCACCTTTATCTATTGAGAAAGGATCTCTCAACTTGCTAAGATAACTTTTTTGGAATGGAAGTTAGAAAAACCTGTTTTAGGTTTGCATCAACTTCAAGGCGATAAAAGAGCTAGAGTATTTCTCGATAATGCTTGTTGAGATGCCTTTTATGGAGAGAGCAACATTTTTCTTTCAAAAAAACTCTCTTCTCTTAAGCTCATGAAGGTCAGAAGGTTTATCAATGAAGAAGTGGTAGAGGAGGACAATGGCTTGGCCAAAGTCTGGTGAAAGCAAAAATTGAACTCGGTCTTGTTCTATCACTGATTGTCACCAATGTTTGAGGGTATTTATAAACCTTGTGACAACACGAAAAGGACATCATACTTCTTGTAATTTATGAGAGCTTGGACGTTTAGCCAAGTATGGAATTCTTCAAATCTTTATGACCATTTGGAGTAGGAAATATCGTCAATAGTTAAAAATTGTTTAGAAGAGGGAGTTAGATTCTAGGATGAATTGTTTGGTTAGACAACCTCTAGTTAAAAAAAATTAGATTGCATCTCTTGATCTGAGGGATCAGTCATAAATATTGATGAAGTGGCATGTACAATAGGAATGGATTCAATGGCGGGAATTGAAAAGGAGGAGGAGGATGAAAGAGATATTGAATCTAATTCCAAATCAGACTTGATCAAGAAAATCGGTTCTAATGGAAATTAAGTCTGGTCTTTCAATGTAGCAAGATCAGGTTGTTCTTCCTGATTTCCCATATCTCTCGGGAATGATTCTAATGGGTTGGATAGCATCATTTGGTTTGGTTTCTTGCTTATAGAAATCGAGAATTCTTCCTGAATCTTTTCTTTTCCTTTTTCTTTCCTTAATCAATCCAATTCTTTAAGGTAGTTTCACATCTCTACCACATCAATTTTGTCTCGTCTGATAGGGGTTTTTGTGAGAGCAGCAAATAAAGACGTGTTATGAGGTGATGGTGGAAGCGAATACTCAATTCGCAGCATAGTTGGAAATGGATTAGGAGGCTTGAATTTTCTTTTTTCAAGAAATTGGATTTGCCTCTTGAGCTTCTCTATTTTTGCCTTTTGGGCTTTCGAGATTATGTTATCCCAAATGTCGTCCAGATTCCAAGGCATGAAGCCTTTTCTAGAAGTCCAAAAGCATCTTCTTGGTGGTTTCATCATATCTCTTAAAATCTCTTTGCACATCCACAAGTTTGGAATCGATTGTCTTGAAAGCATTGTTGTGTGCTAGGAGAGTTGCCCGTTCAGGACGGTTTCAACAACAGGAGTTCTCTTTTGTCTTCCATGTTCGTCCACATCAATGGGGCCAAGTATTTTTGGAACATGACGATATCTCCCTTGAGGGTCAATAAATTGTTCAAGGGCAGGGAAAAGAAGTCTTGAACCTTCCCAAGCAAGAGGAGGAAAGTATGCTTTCTGGAACATAGCAATGGAAGAGTTAGGTGATATTTTATGGTTGGGTGATGTTTCTCCTGGAGCTTCAGGTGGGCATGAATGCTTCTTTGCCCACTTTAAGATTGGCTTGTAGAATGGGAAACAACTGGTTTTTTGTGAGGGGAAGGTGATGTTGGTAGCAAGACTGGTGAGATGGGAGGTGAAGGAGTGAATTCTAGTGGTGGATGTGAAGCATAAGAAACCATGAATTGAAACTTATCACACTTATCAAGCGTATCAACGAAGGGATCTCCGTTCAAGTACCTTTGGTATAGAGTATCCTTTGGTTTCTTGGGTTTTCACTTGAGTCTTGCGTTCGAGTCTACTTCATTAGGAGAATTTCTGCAGTAAGAACACTGACAAAAAGGGTCCCAAAAACAATAACCATATCGGTCTTTGTAGTAATGGACATGATTTCCATTACTCTGAAAATGTTGAACAAGCCTTTTAGAATTTGGCTCGGAGATTGATTCTAGAACACATGGTTCAATCATGAACAGGGCTTGGAAGATTGAAGGATTTTCTTCCTTTACCTTGCTAAATTTGATGGCAACAATGCCATCCATTTTTCTTACGAATTCGGAGTCCGAGGATTGGAGAGTCTTGTTGCTCTAATGCAGCTTTTCATAATTGGTAATCCAGGTCTCCGAAAGGAGCTTGACTAGCTTCTCCTTTGGAATCTGTCTGAGAACATGAATACAAGATGCCCGATCATTCTACATGGAGATGAATAGAGCATCTTCATTTCCATTTTGGAAATTTAGATCAAGAGCATGGTTCTACACTCAATAAACCATTTTATAATGTAGTGTTGCTGCAATAGAGTCAGCGGTTTAAGGTGCTCCAGTGAGCTGAATCTGAACTTTCAAGAAGGAAAGTGTAACATCCTCGAATTCCAAGTCATGAGAATAAGGTATGAGGGTCGATCATGGACATAAACCTTGGATAAACCAAGGCATGGCATGTTCGGCCATGGACTTGATCCACCCGACCAAGACCCGATTAGGGCAAATAACCAAGACCAACCATAAAGTTATTTTAAGGCATCCAATGGACCAATTCTAATTGGAAATTGTCGTGGACAAGTTTAAGAAGGCTACAAACTTAGTCACACCCATTTGATTAAAGTTCAGTAAATTTTGGCATGGACCTCGATTTTCATAGAACCGTCGATCATGTACAAATATGAATGACTCCTCCAATGAGGTGGCACCCTATATTAATCTTATGAATGCCTTGAATAAATTTTTTGAGACAAATTAATTAATGCGGGGACAAGTCACTAGACAAATGTCAAGATTTGATTGGAGTTCTAGAATCTTCCATAGCTTTTTGACTTAGTCTACCTTTATCCATTTAAATGCTACATGGCCACATCAAGAGAGAAGGAGAAAACTTGCTTCTTAAGTAGCTCGGCAAAAAATATCTAGGTCTCATTCACTGATTTTGGACATTACTTCATTAATGACCATGATGAATCATCAACTTAGGTGTCCTTTAGAATCTTAGGTAAATCTTAGGGTATGATGGCCTTAAATTATAGCCTTGGTGAATAAGTCAAGAACTAGCCAATTAGAAGAGGACATGATGCATCAAAAGGCTTATGTGTCTCCTTAGGCACTATAGGTAATAACGAACCTAAAATGAGCCTTGAAGAACAATTCAATATGTGAACCAATCACAAGTGAACACCAAGGGACTTAAGTGCCAACTCAATAGGATAGCTAGGCCAACTTGCCTCTTAGGTATAATCATGAGCTTGTAATAAAAATCTAAGAGGAGGAGGCTTATAAATAGGAGGAGCCATTCTCACATTTCAAGGCTTGGCCTTTATCTCCTTTCTTCCCCCTTCTTCTCCACTCTTTCACGCCCTTCTCCTCTAAGCCACCCTAGACGCTGACCGACCACCAAAGAAGCATCTTGGAGCTAGGTCTAAAAAGTAGTAAGTAGACTTTCTTAACTCTTTGATAGGGCAATGTGCTACGCATATCGATTTTACGATCATGTCATCGTTTGCTTGTGTTAGCTTTGTATTGTTATGCTTGTTGTGTTTCTATTTGTTTGTTGTTGCATCAAGTAAATTCATGGTCTCACATGGATGTCAAGCACACATGGATGTCAAGGAAATGTCTCATGTGACTTTGGATGTGTGTCGAGGTGGGTGCACAACCCACACTTGATTTCGAGACAACATTGAGATGTGTTATTACTCAAGACAAGTCACGGGTCGATGCCAAAGCCAAGGCAAATGATTCCAAGTCAAGACCATGAGCTTGAATCGCATCCGCTATGAGTCTAGTAATAAGGCATAAAAGTCATTGATTCACTTTGTATGGCACGCTTTCGAGCCTTTCATTTGGCTAATAATTCAAGATAAAAATGGATTGATTGATGTTTGAATGCATGGATACACGATAGACTTATATGCCAACGCTGGGGGATGTCGGGTCGTTGCCTAGGGTAAAGCCTCAAATGCCATCCCGATATTAAGATCGTGGACAATGCCAGCCCGAGTGAGGCTGATGCCTAAGGGTCGCCCTAGATGCCATCCTGATAATGAGATCTAGACAATGCTAGTTGCCAAGGGGGGACCGATGCTCGGTTGTTACGAGGAGTTGATTAATTTCGACTAATATGATACTGAAAAAGAAAAATGAAAGTCCATGTGTGATGTTTGAATTGATGCTTGCAAAAGTTGGGTTTGTCTTGATATGTGCTGTTGAGTCTTTACATCGATTTGAGCATATGTTGCATCAGGACACTTAGTGCTTGAATAGGTCTTATGTGATGCACACATTCTCTTAGTGACCGAAATGATTGTAAGCCATGGATTTTTGGGAAGGCTTGTTTATATACACTAACTCTTTGTCTTTGATTCTTGAAAGTACATAGATGGTTGAGAGTCTTTCATATGCACAAGCAAGGCAAGGCATGAACCTTGCTATTGATTTGCCATCGACAAGTGGGTGGTGATCTTGTATCCAATGATTGACAGCAAGATGTCCTCTTATAGGAGAATTAGGAATTTCTACTTGCTAAGTCATCGACTCACTCTTATTGTTCTTACAATTTTAGGTGTGTGATGGGGGAATCAATCCCGCTGCCCGTTCGTCCCGACCTCCCCATTGATATGACTACCACCATGACGAACATAGTAGACTTAGAATGAGACATCACTTATCGAAAGAAAACTACTACCTTATGGGTCCGAGAAGGGAATAAACCTAACATGGGGGCTGCTTATGGGAGCAGCTCAATAGAGGAGTTAGGCTATCCCAGCCTTTTGATTGACTATATATGGAAATGAAAATAAGTAGCCTAGGACTAGGATGGGCATGTAATCAAAACAGCTTTTGATAAGTGAATATGTTTATGAATATGTTGCTTTTATGTGTTTGACTTGCATATGTCTTACCCGGCTTCCATGTTTGCTTGTATGAGTATTATTTATGATTGCTTCCACATGTGCTTAAATAAAGATAAAAGACTTTCGAGAGGTTCGACATTGCCTGGGGCGTCGATGCTAACCCGCTGGGTCATGCTCTCATACCAAAGATAGAACGAGGGTGTGACAGAAAGTAGCTGGGGATCTGAAAAGGCAATATTGAAGTTTGGATATAAGGTTATAAAGACAGTTCCAGCATTCAGAGTGGTTTGGACAATGCCAATACATGCATGCTGGCATTTTAGGAACCGAGTATCCAATAGGGCCATTCTAGCCATAATTGGCAGGCCTTTACGACCATGAAAGGTGAGAGCAAGACGAAGAGCTCCATAATGGAGATAGGAGTATCTATGCTAGGTCCATTGTTTGGGAAATTCTGGCAGAATTTGAAGAGTAACAAAATACTCTTTTTCAGTGGTTGGAAAGGGATGTTGATCAAACTTGGAGGACTGTACGTATCCTTTCATTTTTTTTTTTTTTTTTTTGGAGTTTGATGAATAAGTTGCCGAATAGAGCAAATGGGAGAAAACGATGAGGCGAGTTTAGCAAAAGCAAAATATAGGTTCATAAGAGGGAGTTGAGTTTCAAAGATCTTGGTGTCATCAATAAGAGAGATTTCATGAAGATAGTCAATCTTAGAAGTGTGAAAGCTAGTACAAGCACCTAGAGGGGGGTGAATAGGTGCAAAAACAAATTTCGAAATAAATGTGCAGCACTAATCAATAATGGATTATGAAAAGGAAATTCGTCTCTTGTAAACAAAACGATTTACGATCAAAGTAAAAGAGCGTAGAGAAGAGAAAATGAACACAGAGATTATAGTGGTTCGGCTTAATCCAAGCCTACGTCCACTCTTCCGCACTGACAGCCCACCGGCTGGATTTCACTATGAACAAAAGAGTTGTTATAGAAAAGCTCTGCCTTGATTCCACAATGTAGAGACTCTACTACACTTCCTCAAGGTCTCTCAAAGATATAGACTCTCTTTTGCGTACAAGATTTCACTCAACGGTTTAATTGACTAAGAACAAGGAGCTTCAGACTTTGGAATTCTTCTATCGCGCACCCACTCGAACAACTGGAACGTGTTCCTTATATACTCCTTTATGCCATCATACCCATTGGCACTTACCAAAGGAATTCTTCTAATCTACCCATTGGACAGAATCAATTAGGAAGATCATTCGAGCTATTTAAGAAACATGACGATAGCCCATCAATCATGCTCGCCCATACAATCAGGATCTCGGTTTCCATAAGTAGAACTTTCCAAGTATACTTCGCCAATCAACGGATTCAAAATCCCTAAATCAATCTAGATTTGAATAATGGATTCCGACATGCTATATCCAGCAAAGAGATCTTCTCCAGTCGATAAAGTCAAATCCTTAACGAAACATCCAGTTCTGGATAAGCCTTCTTCGACGGTCTAGAAATTGTCAATGAGGATAGACTTTGAGTCTTGAGTCTGGCAGTCTAGAGGTCTTCAGACTTTGATAGAAGAGTCTGCAAGTCTTCAGACTAGACTAATGGAAACGTTTGGTCAACTTCAAAACACTCAAGGAAGTTTTCTCCAATAATCTCCCCCTTTTTTATGGTGATAAAACTTTCCTGCAGATTTGGATAACTTTGACCTGCAAAACATTACTCAAGCAAATATGGATATCTCATAAAGATAAATGGCTTAGTAATAACACTAGAATCTGCATCCATAGAAAGTAGGTTAGTCTTGTAGATGAACAAAGCCATGAGATATCAATAGTACTTAAGATAAACAAATGTTCAAACAGTCAAACCCAAATCCAGTCCAAATCCAAATAGCCAAACACAAAAGTCAAGTCAAAACATCACAAAAGTCAAGAGTTCAAAAGTTCAAAGTTCAAATCAAATCTGCACCACATCTCTCCCCCTTTTTTGTCAGCATTAAAAAGGTAGAGATGAAAAGAGAATGGAATTAAGATTGTTTGGGAACACAAACAAGCTGAAAATCTCCCATTGACTAAACAATGCCTTCCAGCTTTTTCAAGTCCTCCTTCAGTTGAGCCACATCTTCACCCTTAACATTTGCTTGAACTTGAAGAGTAAAGGCTTGGATTTGATCATGCAAAAAAACTGAAGAGGTTTGACCTGCATTTTGTAAGTTCTGTACTTCGTATCCCAGAGCATATATTTGACCCCGCATCTCTAAGAGAACATCAAGAATTCTGCGAAAATCTGCTGAATTATCAGTTTGGGTACTGGCTTCTGCATGATCAGACGGTGTATTCACTCAAATTGGGCGATGAAACATCATGACCCTCCTCAGGAAATTGAGAGGCATAGATGTCCTCTGGATCTGCTGGAGAGCGGCTTACTCCTTCACTGGTGACAGGGAATGAGGACGTTCCTCTTTTCTCAGGATCTCCCCCTGTTTCCGTGCCTTCAGGTGGAGAATAGTGTTCTTCATGCTCTGCTTCCGCTTGATCTCCTCTCTCCTCTTCTTCTTCTTCTTCTTCCTCAATTCTTTCCTCCTCTGCATCTCTCTCCTCTGCTTCTTTCTCCTCTGCTTCCAAATCTTCTCTCTCTCCAGTATTCTGTTCTAGCTCATCCATGTCTTTTTCTTGTCTCTCCGTTGATTCTGGAACAAAACGACTCAAGTTCTTCAATGCCATTGCAAAAATGGTGATATCATCCTCATCTTCTTCATTCTCAATGATGAGAGCTCTTCTTTTTTTTGATGGAGCAACCATGGGCTCCTTCCCTTTTCTTTTTGCAGCCAAAGAGATTTGATGAGTCTTGACAGGGGTTTTCTCCTTGAATTGCTCCAACGCCTTGTTGAGTTCCTTCAGACGCATTTTAGAAACCATTTTCAGTCCCATCACCATTTGATCGCATGTTCGAACACAGAGAATTCGGGGAGGCTGAACGGTCAAATGTCTGAATAACTTGGTCACAAGAGCTGCGTACAAAAGTTGACCCTTGTCCTTCACCACTACCCTGTACATGTGGAACATAATAGTGTGTGGAAAAGAGAATTTTTTTACTAGCATTGATGGCGTACATCAACTTTGCCTCTGAGTTTGAAACGTCGGTTTTTGAAGTTAATTTTGGTCTGAGACAGTTAATCACAATTTTGTGAAGCAAAATGTTGGTCGCATTCATCCTCAAATAGGAAATCTTTCCTTCTGTACTTCTATCCTAAACAAGTTCCAACGTTGCACGAGCAATAGACACACTGATAGATTGATATCTCCCTCTTTCAACCCCAATCACATCAGCCAATGTATTCATGTCAATCACATAGTCCTGATCTCGAACACTAAAAGAGAATCTATTCACATCCAAGAAACTGAGATTCAAATAGAAATAAGCAGTAAGTTCAGCATAAGCTTATGTAGTTTCAAAACAAAACTGTTCGAGTTGAAGAAGACTGAATTTTTCCCGCAGATTGACATTCACAGAGTCAAGAAAATCAAAATCCACACTTCTAGGGTTTATCACCCCACGCTTCAGCAACTTAGAGTACAATTGCTTGTGGTCATCCGATCGAAACAAGTCTGTCCTTTTACTTCGGATTTTTGCCGCAACACCCATTCTCGGTTTAAAATGACTGTACATCCTATCATCATCATTCCCATCAGGCTAACTCAGCCCTCCAACACGTGGATCGCTTGGGATATTTGCCAATGCCTCTTCTGCTGACCCAGAGGGGCAATTCCAAATCGTTCCATTGTGCGTAAAAAATGGGTTTCATTTCGATACCCTTTTTCTTTCAAGAATTCGTCAATATAATTCAAAGGAGTATCACCCCTCTTCAAAGCACGGTAAAGCTTATAAGTAAAGCCAGGCTTAAGAGTTCTTACGAGTTCTGCATCTTCAATGATTTCTTCCTCTTCTTGATGTGCAACATTCTGAGGTCTAGAAGGAGAAGATGGACGCTGCTGAGAATGTTGTGGGCTCTACCGCTGTCTAGAAGATTCTTCTTCCTCGGTGAGATCAAAGTGCGTAAGCCCCTCATGCATTTGCTGTGGTCCCTTGTTCGCGATCCTTGAAGACTTTCTTTGGGACGACATCTTTCACAGTCTTTGAGAGATTCCAAGCTTGTTTTCCAAGAAAGATGACAACTTTTCGAAGATTAAACAAGTGAAGAAGACAGAAGTGAACGATCTGTGTTCTCTTAAGGTTTTTGTGAGTAAAACGAAGAGGAACCGACAGTATATAAGACAGTCGAAGAGAGGCATACGGAACGTCGTAAAGAGGAAATATAAAGATACCTTTTTAAAAATAACTGTCTTTTCAAAAATTAGATAACTGTCAATTTTAAAAATAACTTCTTTTTCGAAAAGGAAATATTGCAATAATCACGGAAATTGAAAATAGCAACAATCAATTACGGATAGATGATCGTACCTTTTCGAGATTTGATCTGAGAGATAATAAAATCAAATAACTTACAATCAAAAAACTTGATCGTCTAAGTCTGAGTGTCTTTAGACTTACAGTCCTGGGTCTGAACTTTCTCAGACTTTAAGATATTAAGTCTGGAACGAATAACTTCAAATTGATTTTTCTCCAAAGGCTTTGTAAATATATCCGCCAGTTGATTCTTTGAGTCAATAAACTGAATCGAAACTTCTCCATTTTGAACATGATCTCTAATGAAGTGATATCGAATCTCTATATGTTTTGCTCTTGAGTGAAGAATCGGATTCTTGGTGAGATTGATTGCGCTGGTGTTGTCATATTTGATTTCAGTGCATGAATCTTTGATTCCAAAGTCTCTCAACTGTTGTTTTATCCATAGAATTTGTGAACAACAACTTACAAGAGCTACATACTCTGCTTCTGCTGTGGAAAGAGCTACTGTACTTTGCTTCTTTGAAAACCAAGACACTGTCCTACTTCCAAGTAGTTGACAGGTGCCTGAGGTGCTCTTTCTATCAACTTTGCATCCGGCTAAATCTGCGTCTAAGTATCCAAGAAGGGTAAAGTCTCCTTTTTTAGGATACCAAAGACCAGAGTTTGAAGTTGAGGCAATGTATTTGATAATACGCTTTGTAGGACTTAGATGAGATTCTTTAGGGTCTAATTGAAATCTGGCACAAATGCAAACACTAAACAAAATGTCGGGTCTAGAAGCAGTAAGATAAAGAAGTGAACCAATGATACTCCTGTATAGCTTTTGGTCAACTTTCTTTCCTACTTCATCTTTGTCCAGCTTCAAGGAACTTGACATTGGTATATCAGTCTTTTTGCAATTTTCCAGCCCAAACTTTTTGACAAGATCATTGGCATATTTTTCTTGATGAATAAAAGTTCATTCCTTCAGTTGTTTCACTTGAAGCCCGAGAAATAAGGTTAGTTCACCCATCATGCTCATTTCAAATTCATCATGCATAGACTTAGAGAATTTCTTGCACAAACTTTCATTAGAAGATCCAAAAATAATATCATCAACATATATTTGAACAAGCAGAAAACTTTTGCTTTCTCTTTTGATAAACAACGTAGTATCTACTTTACCTTTGACAAAGCCATTTTGAATTAAAAACTTACTTAGTCTGTCGTACCAAGCTGGAGGTGCTTGCTTTAAACCATATAAAGCCTTTTTCAGTCTGAATATAGAGTCTGGTTTTCTTGGGTCTTCAAAACCGGGTGGTTGTTCCACATAGACTTCCTCTTGGATAAATTCATTTAGGAAAGCACTTTTGACATCCATTTGGAATAACCTGAAATTCTTCTAACAAGCAAAAGTAAGTAATAATATAATTACTTCTAACCTCGCTACTGGCGCATAAGTCTCATCATAGTCTATCCCTTCTTCTTGCATATATCCCTTGGCCATGAGTCTTGCTTTGTTTCTTACTACCTTTCCTTTCTCGTTCATCTTGTTCCTAAAAACCCATTTAGCTCCAATGATAGATTTATCTTTCGGTTTAGGAGTCAATTCCCAGACATCATTAATACTGAATTGCCTGAGTTCTTCTTGCATAGCTTCAATCCAACTTTCATCAGTTAAAGCTTCTTTTATGCTCTTGAGTTCTATTTCAGAAATAAGAGCCACAGCACTAGACTCTTCACGCCTTTTGGATCTTGTGCGAATTCCTTCATTAATATCATCAATAATGAGATCTTTGGGATGACCGGACTTATGCTTCTAGTTGCTGATTGATTTGTCAGATTGTTGATCATTTTTCTCGTTTGAATCTTCGACAATCATTTGTTGCTGGTCTTCTGAAGTCTGAGCTGCTTCTAGAGATTTAGACTTTGTAGAGTCTGGAGCAAGTTTAGATTCTTCAAGTTGAGTCTGAATCGATTCATTTTGTATAAAGTCTTGAAATTTGACATTCATTGATTCCTCCACAGATTGAGTCTTTTTGTTGTATACTCTGTAAGCTTTGCTGGTGGTTGAATATCCAAGGAAGATACCTTCGTCTGATTTTTCTTCAAACTTACAAACTCGATCATTTGCATTTTTCAATATAAAACATTTACATCCAAACACGTGAAAATATGAAACAATAAGCTTCTTTCCTTTGAATAACTCGTAGAGAGTTTTCTCCAGAATAGGCCTTAGAAAAACTCTATTAATGATATAACATGCTGTAGAAACTACTTCAGCCCAAAAATGTGAAGAGATGTTACTTTTAATTAAAAGAGTTTTAGCCATTTCTTGCAAAGATCTATTCTTCATTTCCACAACTCCATTCTGCTCTGGAGTATATAGAGAAGAGAACACATGCTAAAAACCAGATTCATCACAGAATTTTGTAAAGTCTTGATTTTCAAATTCACCTCAATGATATGTCCGTATACTTGAAATAACATACCCTTTCTCATTTTGGACCTTTTTAGCAAAATTTTTAAAGTAAGAAAATGTTTCAGACTTACTTACAAGGAAATATACCCAAGTGAATCTTGAATAATCATCCACAATCACTAAACAGTATTTCTTACCTCCAATTCTCTGAGTTCTGGTTGGTCCAAAGAGATCCATATGCAGAAACTGTAGTACACGATTAGTGGAAACTTGATTTGTTGGTTTAAATGAGTTTCTTACCTGTTTTCCCAACACGCATGGTGTGCATAGATCAGACTTTTGGTATGACAAATTGGGTAAACCACGAACAAGCTTCTTTACTGAAATTTTGGCTATTTGCTTCATGTTGATGTGCCCAAGTTTTCTGTGCCATAAGTTTGCTTCTTCTTGAATTGAGATTAGACATTGGGTTTCATCTAGTTTGACATCCAAGAGATAGATATTTCCATGTCTTCGACCCGTGAAAGACTGAGAGGAGTCTTTACTGGTTCCTGAACAGATTCCTTCTTGAAAATTGATTTTGAAACCGGTGTCGTACAGCTGACTGATACTTAGCAAATTGTAGTTAAGTCCTTCCACTAAGGAAACATTACTGATCGTGAGGCTTTTAATCTTTACAGTTTCGAATCCCACAATTCTTCTTTTGATATTTCCTCCAAATGAAACTTTTCCACCATTAACTTGAACGAACCTTATGAAGCAATTTGAATCTCCTGTTATTTGCCTTGAGCATCCACTATCCAGATACCATTTTACATTTTTCTTGATAGTGACCTGCATTTAGAAAAAAGACTCAAGCTTTCTTTGGTACCCATATTTTCTTGGGTCCATTGATGTTAATATGATATACGGTCTTTGCCCATACCTTCTTAATAGATTTCCAAACCATAGGACATTCTTTCTCAAAATGATTTGAGCTATTGCACTTAGAACATCTAAGAGTATTGCAACCTACTGGTTTTACAAAAACTTTTTGGAAATGATTTTTGTAAGCATCTCTTGTAGGTCTTTGCTTAATTCTTTCCTTTACTTTAGGAAAATCAATTAGAGGAATGGTTTCCGCAGTCATTCCCAAACCAGATTTATTGAAGTAAGTTCTTTGTGCTGAAAGAATTTTCTCAAATTTCTCAGATCCTATAAAAAATCTTTTAGAAATATTTGAGATGTCATTTTTCAAGAATGCATTTTCTTTTGAAAGATTGTCTGCATTTTTTTTCAAAGTAGTAACACTTTTGTCTAGACTTTTGACATTTTCTTTCCAAACATTTTCCTGTTGCTTTAGAGCAGAATTTTCTCTTTTGAGTTCGGAAATCCTTTTAAGAGAAGTTTTGAGACTAAGACATAATTCATCAATGTATCTAGAGACTTTAGTAGGGATTTTCAAGTCACTTACCTCGATTTCACTGTCTGAATCTGAGTCTGTCTCGGAGTCTGAATCTGAGTCTGATTGTGCCATGAGACAAATGTTGGCATAATCATCATCACTTTCTTCACATTCTGTATTACTCCAAGTTTATGCTTTGAGTGCCTTTCGGTATTTCTCGGTTTTTCCTTTCTTTTTCCTCGAAGGAGACAGTTGGGTCGATGTGTCCCTTTTTCTTACATTCAAAGCAGACTACGTCTCTATTGGTTTCATCATCCTCAACAGACTTAGTCTGTTACTTTTGAAAATTTTGTTTCTTTGGATTGAATCTTCTCCCCTTTCTGTTTAGCTTTCTGAATCTTTTTATCATGAGAGCAAGCTCTTCATCATCCATATCGTCTTCAAAATCTGTGACATCAGAATCATCATTAGATTTTAATGCAATGGATTTCTTACCTTTAGGATCTTCATCTTTGTTGATTCGCTCCACTTCATAAGACTGAAGAGTCCCAACCAATTCATCGACAGAAAGTGGCATAATTCTTTGCGTCTCCCTTATTAAGGTCTTTATGTGATTCCAATCCTTGAAAAGTCCACGCAGTAGCTTGTTTACTTTCATGGGATCAAAAATTGGTTAACCTTGATTTTCAAGACCATTCACGATTTCTGTAAAACGACTAAACATGTTAGTAATAGATTCTCTTGATTTCATTTTGAATGATTCGTATTGACCGAACAGAATGTTGATTCTGGTTTCTTTCACTCGATCAGTTCCTTCATAGGTGATGTGTAATCTATCCCAGACTTCTTTAGCTGTAACACAAGAAGATATTTTGTTATATTCAGTAGGTGATAATGCACAATATAAAGAATAAATTGATTTTGCATCAAGAGCTTGTCTCTTGGTTATCTCTTCTTGAGTCATTTCACTAGACTCAACAGCTTCTTTTCCTCTCTCTAAGACAGGTGCAACTTTAGGAATGATTCCTTTGTCTACCACGTCCCATTCCAGAGGATCCTTTGATCTTAGGAATGACTTCATCTTGTTTTTTCATTTGTTGTGTTCATTTCCATCAAAGTAAGGCGGTCTAGTATTGCTTTGCCCTTCAACCAGTCCTGGAGCTAACATACTAGCCATGGATCTTTAACTCTGAAGTAAAACACTTCAAATTAAGTGAGTACACAAGCTCTGATACCAATTGTGAAAGCTAGTACAAGCACCTAGAGAGGGGTGAATAGGTGCAAAAAAAAAAAATCGAAATAAATGTGCAACACTAATCAATAATGGATTATGAAAAGGAAATTCGTCTCTTGTAAACAAAACGATTTACGATCAAAGTAAAAGAGCGTAGAGAAGAGAAAATGAACACAGAGATTATAGTGGTTCGGCTTAATGCAAGCCTACATCCACTCTTCCGCACTGATAGCCCACCGGCTGGATTTCACTATGAACAAAAGAGTTGTTACAGAAAAACTCTTCCTTGATTCCACAGTGTAGAGACTCTACTACACTTCCTCAAGGTCTCTCCAAGATATAGACTCTCTTTTGCGTACAAGATTTCGCTCAACAATTTAATTGACTAAGAACAATGAGCTTCAGACTTTGGAATTCTTCTATCGCGCACCCACTCGAACAACTGGAACGTCTTCCTTATATATTCCTTTATGCCATCATACCTGTTGGCACTTACCAAAGGAATTCTTCCAATCTACCCTTTGGACAAAATTAATTAGGAAGATCATTCGAGTTATTTAAGGAACATGACGATAGTCCATCAATCATGCTCGCCCATACAATCAGGATCTCGGTTTCCATAAGTAGAACTTTCCAAATATACTTCGCTAATCAACGGATCCAAAATCCCTGAATCAATCTAGATTTGAATAATGGATTCCGACATGCTATATCCAGCGAAGAGATCTTCTCCAGTCGATAAAGTCAAATCCTTAACGAAACATCCAGTTCTGGATAAGCCTTCTTCGACGGTCTGGAAACTGTCAATGATGATAGACTTTGAGTCTTGAGTCTGGCAGTCCGGAGGTCTTCAGACTTTGATATAAGAGTCTACAAATCTTCAGACTAGACTGATGGAAATGTTTTGTCAGCTTCAAAACACTCAAGGAAGTTTTCTCCAACAAGAAGCATTTGACTCACGAAAGTCTGAAAGAGATGAGAAAGATGGGGAGGCAGCGAGAGTAACTGGAGCTTCTAGTATTTCGGGATTAATCATAATATGAAAAAATCTTCTTAACACTGGATTCACCTGCTGAGTGCATAGAACAAATTATGTTAAGAATGAAACCATGGCTCTAAAACCCCACCATTGAAGGAGAGAAATTTGAAGGAATGTATTCACTGCCTAACAAGTAAGCGACATAGATTCTCATTTCATAATTCTTCTCCACAAACAAAATCAAACGTATTTGATTTAGTTCACACTGATGTTTGTTGATAGATGCTAGATCGCTTGGTGGTGCATTATACTTTGTTACATTTATTGATGACTGTTATAGAAAATTGTGGAATGTTGCTTTGAAATCTAAAGATTACGTGGTTGCATCCTTCAAACAATTTCATGTCAATGTGGAAAGAGAAACTGGAAAGAAGCCGAAATGTGTTCGAGCTAACAATAATGGTGAATATAGAGGTCTATTTGCACACTATTATGGGAATTATGGTATCAAGCTTGAGAAGATTGTTCTAAAAACACTACAGCAGAATGAAGTAGCGGAGAAAATGAACCGAACAATTAATGATCGGATTTGATGTATGCTCTCTCATGTGAGGTTACTTAAGTCATCGTGGGGTGAGGTGATGAGAACAGTAATGGACTTGATAAATCTTTCTCCATTAGTTCCTCTTAAGAGAGATGTTCCACAAAGAGTTTGGAGTGAGAAAGATGCTTCCTATAATCATCTAAAATTGTTCGATCGCTGAGCATTTGTGCATATTCCAAGAGATGGAAGTTCCAAGCTTGATGACAAGTCTAAACAGTATATCTCCTTGGGTTATAGACATGAAGAGTTTGGCAAGTTATAGGATCTAGTACAAAGAAAGTCATTAGAAGTTGAGATACGGTGTTCTTTGAGCATTAAACCATTGAAGGCATCGGCAAACCAAGGAGACCAAATAATATTAGCTCAACATTTTGTTAGTTTCAGCTCAAATCCTACTACCGTGGGTGGAAATCATTGGGGAGAAGTACATAGAAATCATAGAAATCATGAAGATGGTGAATTTTCACATAATATTGATTCTTCAGTTGAGACATGTGAAATAGTTGAGCCAAAACAATCGGTTGAGGAAGAGCAGCCCGTTGAGCCAGTTGAGCAAGAACAACCTATCTTACCTCAAGTTAGAAGATCTAAAAGAAAGTGTAGACCTTCACAAAGATATCAACTGCATGAGTAGGTGTTACTCACTAATGTAGGAGAACCAAAAACTTATGAAAAAGATATATAGTGCGATCAAAAGAATGAGTGGCATGAAACTATGTAAGAGGAGCTTAAATCCTTGCATGAGAACTACACATTTGAATTAGTAAAGTTGCCTAAGGATAAGAGAACACTCTCAAATAAGTGGGTATACAAGTTGAAGAAAGGATAAAATAGTTCTCAACCACAATACAAGGCTAAGCTTGTTGTGAAGAACTTTCATCAAAATAAGGGAATTGACTTTGAAGAGATCTTTTCACCAGTTGTAAAGATGTCTTTTATTTGAGTTGTTGTTATTGGATTGGCCGCTAGTTTGAATTTAGAAAGTGAACGACTTAATGTAAAGATAGCTTTTCTTCATGGAGTCTTAGAAGAAGAAATGTATATGGAGTAACTAGAAGGTTCTAAAGTTGAATGCAGGGAGCATCTTATATGTAGATTAAGGAAAAGCTTATATGGTCTAAAAGAAGCATCAAGATAATGGTACATGAAGTTTGAATCATTCATGGAAGAACATGGATACGGTAAAATAAACTCTGATTTTTGTGTCTTAATGAAAAGATTCTCAGATAATGATTTTCTTATTCTCATTCTTTATGTGGATGACATGTTGATTGTTGAGTACGATGCTACGAAAATCAAGAGATTTAAAAATGAATTGGGTAAAGCTTTTGCAATGAAGGATCTAGGCCCAACTAAGCAAATCCTAGGCATGAGAATTACTCGTGATAGGAATAATAAGAAACTTTGGTTATCTCAAGAGAGGTACATTGAAAAGGTGGTTAAAAGATTCAACATAAGCACATGTAAATTAGCAAGTACCCTACTTGCAGGCCATTTCAAGTTGAGTAGTAATAAATGTCTTGCAAGTGAGAAAGAGAAGGAAGAGATAAAGAAAACTACTTATGCATTAGCCATAGGTAGTTTGATGTACATTATGGTTTGTGCAATATTTGATATTGCTCATGTAATTGGTGTTGTGAGTAGATTTCTCTCAAATACAAGTGAGGAGCATCGGATTGCTATTAAATGGATTTTGAAATATCTTAGAGGCATTTTTAGACTTTGCTTGTATTATGGAAATACGAAGCCTAAGTTGAGTGGCTACTCAGATGCGAACTATATTGATGATGTTGATTCTCGAAAATCCACATTGGGTTATGTGATGACTTTTGTAGGAGTTGTTTCATGGCAATCAAGATTGCAAAAATGAATTGCTTTATCTACAACCAAAGCAAAGTATATCGCTATTACCAAAGGAAGTAAGGAACTCTTGTGAATGCAAAAATTCCTACAAGAGTTGGGCTTGAAGTAAAAGAAGTTTGTTTTATATTGTGATAGCACGAATGCTATATGTCTTAGCAAGAATTCGGCATTACATTCAAGATCGAAGTATGTTTACGTAAAGTATCATTAGATCTAAAAGAAGTTAGTTTAGAAGCTCTTCCTATTTAAGAAAATCCACAATAACGACAATAGCTCCAACATGATGACCAAAGCAGTGCCTGTGGTGAAGCTTGACTCTTGTAGAAGAAAAGCGAGCATGATGGATCTTCCCACATGAAGCAGAAGGGGAGATTTGTTTGTTGGGTCTACCTCATTTGTGGGGCCCAGCTAACATTAAACAAGGAAAAAAAACAAAAAAGAAGGGAAGAAAAGTTTAAAAGCAAGTGAAAAGAAAGAGAAAAGGCTTTTTGCATGTGTTGACAAGTGAGGAGAAAGAAGGAAAAAAGTGTGCCCAAAAAGTGAAGTGTGTTGCTTTGTGCAAGACCATAGGAGAGAGAAAAATGGGAGAGAAAAAAAAGAGCAAGAGACCCACCCGAGAGGAAGCACACGGAGAAGAAGAGAGAGGATTGAAACTTTGCGTTCTAGATTCAAAGGCCAAATGTTTACGGAATTGGCTCAAATTTGAGTATATTATTCATGAGACTAAGGGTTACGAGTTAATCAGTTTTGTTCGTTAAGAACTGCCTTTGAATTCTCCAATCATGGTTAGGACTTTCTTGCTCCGAATTTGTTTATCCACCTATATGGTGAGAAAATATGGTTGTAATGTTGATGTTGAACCTCTAACATGTGACTAGAGAAAAATACTTCGTATATCATGCTTTTCTTAATGATTAGTGAATGTTTTTGGGTAGTCCGTGATTTTTCCCACATTGGATTTTCCATGTTAAATCCTTAGGTTATTTTTTGCTTTGTCTACTTATCATTGTCGCGACCCGATCTCGCCACCCCTCGAAAAGTCCAAGGAGGGGAAATGTCGGATTTAGGGGTACTTTGATCACAAGAGTCTCCTCACGAGATCACGAGCTCTCCCAAGCTCATACCCCGCGTGACAGCGGAGTTATTTATACGATCTAGGTATTTAACAACCTAAAAAATATACAGGAGTCGCCACTAGCCTCATTCTGGGGGTCGGCTAGAAACCCAATCGAGGGTCGGGAGTGTTCCCTCGATTCCTACGTAACCAGATACTAGGTTCGGGGACTTGGGTTACGCTAATATTGCTATTAGAGCCCTTTCAGTACCTAAACAGTATGTTATGTTTTTCCTAACATGTTAATGCATTTCTTTTTATATTTTCAGGATCGTTATTTCTAGATTAAGTGATCATGCGTGGTGGATTACTTTCATTCTATTCTATTATATTCTATTCCTAAGAAATGAAAGGAAAACAATCAATGAAAATTAAATTGCAAGACACGAAATAAACAATCAAGAAAAGCAGTTAAACCTAATCATGCAGTTCTAAAAATATAAAAGAGAAAACAATTAGGAAAGAAAGGAAACCCGCAACTCGTTGGGTTTTATACAATGCACGGAACTCGAGACATATGTCGGGAAAACAAATAGTACATGACAACGGTCGGAATGGACATCGACCTCCATCACCTTCACGCCTTCTCTATCTTCAAGGTCCTAATCTAAACCTAATCTAAGAAACAAGGATCCCTTGCCTCATCTTATATGACTAAGACAAAGCATAGAAATCATTATTATAACGAATAGACATAGGCATCAGACATGAACATGAACCCAACAAATTCAAATCACAAACAGCAATTATAACTTGGCAAAAGCATAGTATGAATATACACAACATTCATAGCCAAGAATATAGCATGTTCAGCAACAAACAAAACAAAATATGATGCATGTTTAATGGTTCGTAAGACCACCCAGACAATGCACAAAAATGTGAAACTTGCACATGGCATAAGATTGAATGCGATAAAGGTTTGGATAAACATTTAACCCTAGATCAGAATGCAAAGAAGGCACACGAGTCATTAACATTGCAAAGTGACTTGGAACTAAGAATGTCATGCTTGACAAATTTCAATTGCGGTTAGCCACAGAAAAGACAGCATTTTTTCAGATTCAGTATGCAAATTTTTTTTCAATAAAAAAAATCAAGAGCAGAGATGTATCGATTGGCTAAAAACAATCTACACAAGAATAGAGCAGCAATTATAGCATACTAATATTCACAAATGGAGTGTATCATGAAAAGACATACAACTTCAAGAAAGCCAAAAGGAGCTTGGAAGTCAGAAATAAGAAAAGACAGCAAGCAAAGAAAAACTGACACTAAAGAACAACATAACTCTGGACATATTTACAAACAAAAACACATAGAGCTTGGATCGGTAGAATACAAATAAGCTACTGGGTAAAGTGATTAGTGTTAGAAATTGGATTGATGGTGGATATCTAATATCAATTATCAACCAACAGAACTTTGCTAAAAAAGAGAACAATAGAGCAAGACCATTCCACATGTGATATACTTTTTTTGTATCATCAACCTCAAAATCTATGCTTAAAAGATCATAGGAAAGTAGCAGACAATCAAGCCCACGCAAAAACAGAATATGCATTTCTGACCAAGGCAAAATTCCAGATTTCAAAATGGATTAGAAAAAAAAAAATGTTAAACATGGCAAATGATGGTTGATTCAGGCATGCAATATGTCATTTTAAAGCTTGAGATGCTTATTACAATTATCTAGAAGACATTAAGTCCTGATAACATCATCTACCAGCTCATTTCGAGAACCAAAGCATATCAGTCAAAATAGGCATACGAATTTCCACATCAGAGCAGAACACAACAATTTTTCAGAATTACTTCCTAACTTTTAAAGAAGATTTCATGTGGCTAGTGATATCAGATCAGGGTGTATTATAGCTCGTTGGAAAGCTAGTCGAACCATCTTCAGCTCTCATGAAGGCATCAAACACAAAAAACCACAGCAACCAGCTCATATCAGGTCATTTGCACAAAAGGTCATCCGAAACAGAGAATCAATCAGAACAGCAAATCAATCTAAAACTACTGCAGAATCAACAGACTTTGTAGGTGTTTTTCGATGACTGAACGACGTCCGTTCAGGGCGTGCAACTTATCAAATCGAAGCTCTAGAAATATATTTTATATGTCTAGAAGGACTCGAGGTCAAAAAACCTCATCTAGCACCTCCTTTCAGCCGAAACAGTGAGTCACTCATCCGAAATCGAAAATCACAGAATCTCAGCATCCAACTGCAATCAATTCCAGATCATACAAACATCAATTTTAATTAGATTAGCAATGCATCCTGGCCCCGAACCTTCGTTGTCGATCATGAATCACGACACGAGAAGCTCTCGCCTCATCGGATGATATTAAATGGAGTTTCATCGCACCCACCTTGGTTCGTAATGAATCGGCCAAGAACTGACCTTCGGAGATGTCCACCAATGAAGTTGCTATTTAACAAAAAAACATGTACTAAAATCAGTGGAGGATCTGAATCTAATAACACTCCTTACCGAAATAGAAAAGAGGAAACCAAACACTTAGCTTCGATTTTGTTATTGGAACTCTTGGAAAATGAAGAACGCTGGCCTTTGATTCTGTGATCCTCGAACTCATCGAATGAACGCCTCGGCTGCCGATTTGAAGATGGTGTATGCTTCTTTCGAGTTGCAATCTAGACGCGTTTTTCTCAGCTTCTTCTTCAACAAAATCAGTGAAATTAAATGTCAACAGAATCTGCTGAAAACAGAATCTTTGCGCATCAAATGTACAAGTAAAGATTGAGAAGACTCAGCTCAATCTTTATTCTGCGATTTTCTGGAAATCAGCACATCAACTACTCCGAAGCATCTTCAGAGATTTTGATGATCAAGTAACAACGAAGAACTCCTTCGATCTTCATCTGTTCCGTCTTCAATCAAGAGAGAGACCGACCGAGAGACAAATCTAGAGAGCGAGAGACAGATCCTGAGCGCGAGATCCAGCCAGAGAGGAATCGTCGGAATCTCTCTTGCGCGCGAGACTACCGGCAAAGCAGAACAAGAAAACGATTGGAAGCCTTCGCCGCTACTGCCGTCGCTACCGCCATCACCGATCGGCTTCGGAGCTCAAGAAGATGCAGATGAGGAAGTCCAAATCCCCAAGCCAAAGAGAGAGACCGATTTTCACCTTGAATCGATTCGGCCGTCAAACCCTAGATCGCTCACCGAGATGCAGAGAGGGTGGGAGCGAGAATGCCCGAGGTTTCGAGAGAGAGTTCGTGAGAGAGAATCCGTGCGCGAACGGTTTTTTTTAGAGAGAGAGAGACCTCCAAGAGAAAAAAAAAATTGTCAAATGGCCTCCCCCTTTTTTTTTCTTTCTCTTTATATATTTTTAGGCAAGATCAAATCTCAGCCCTTGGATTGAACTGAGGGCTAGGATTTGATCTTTTAAGAGTTCCCCTAATTGAGCACATGCCTATTTCAACGGCCATGATGCATTATTGATGAACGGCGACGATTAGTTGCAAACTAATTGGGATTTTCTCTCTATTTTTTATTTTTTTTATTTTTTTATTTTTATTTTTTTAATGACGTATCGACTAAAAATCAGGTGTCAACAATCATTTCGGCATTATACTTGCATATTGGGAGGTTATATATTGCTGGTTGTTGCTAGGGGTTAAGAGAATTACGGTTGATTTAGTTTCAGGGGAGAAATTAATCCTGAATTGGGTTTAATTTGTTGTGAATTGTTCCCCGCTCTTCCCAACACATCGAAGACTAATCTGCTTGTTGAATCCGTGAATGAAGTCATCACCGAGAGAAAACATTCACGGGAGCGTGTATATCTCACACAATGTCGCCTTCAGCTGATCGATTTATGACCACCATGTTCACAACTTGTCATTCATGTCTGAGTAATTGGCACAAGGTGTGTGACACCGGTTGAACATTTTTCTCCATCTATATAGGATGTTTCACAAGGATGCATGTGATGCATGACGGTTATTGAACATTTTTATCTTCCACATGCTGCACCGCAAAGGACATGCAGCTGGTGGCCAACCTCTAGCTTAGCTTAACTAAGCTCTTAACATTGCAAATCAAGGCTTGAAACATGCGACCAAGAACCTACAAAAACTTTAGAAGTACAAGAACTCTTCACCTCAAACAAAATTTATTTTCCCTATTAAGGAAAAAAAAAAAGCATCAGCGCAAGCATGATATTGACTTTGGTGCTAATACCTAAAAAATCATGAAATTGTGAAAAGACGATTTAAGGGACTCCAATGATTGAGTTTGTCGGAAAATCTAACACAGCTCACCAAATTCACTCAAATGGATGTTTTGAAAAAATTGGTGATCGTTCATAAAGTTTTGACAAGATGTTGATTCTTTTATCAAATTGTCGCTTTGAAATTTTTTTAAATTCGAAACTTGACAAAACAATATCGGGAGCCAAAAGCAAAAAATCACAAAGCAAGTATTCTAACTTTGCCACTATTTTCCTTTGTCTTGTTAGATAAAAAAAAAAAAAAAAAAAAAAGCAAAATCATGGAGCAAACATTCTCTCAAAATTACTTTCATTCAAAATTACAAAGATCTATTTGTACTCCTAAAAAGAAAGGGAAGTAACTAAAATCTTCATTAATAACATGATTGCTTGAGTTGCAGATCATCAATTTGTGTTGTCACCATATAACATGTCAAGAAATATGGACGAGATAAAAGTAAGATGAAATACCAATTTTTGACTTTATATTAGTGGAAAACTAGAGAGATGGGATAACACTTTTAAGATCAATAGAGATACGTAAAGCCCGGCGGAATTAAAGGCGTCGTGGTCAAAGCTGTAAAAATCAAAGAAACAAAAATGTACAAATGCAGATCTTTAATCGAGTCGATCATATATAACTTTTCTAAACCACTGGGCTTTTTCTATATGCTATTCTATACTATTATGTAAAGAAAAAAAGATCTCCTAAAAGAATCACAATCCTTTTTTTTCTAAAAATATCCTTAATTAGTTATTTGACAAATATTTTATGGATGGGCAATGAGTCAATTAACGATTCTACTTCATCTCTCATATTTTTTATAATAAACATTTAGACATTTTCTATCTTATAAAAAAACCCTCGATAAAAAATCATATCTCAAAACACTTTTCATTTTCTAGAGTATATGCAATTCCTGTATATTGTGTCAATAACTTCTTTTCGTTGATTAATAATTCACATGATTTTTGATAAGGCAATTTCACAAAGTCTTTTGAATGTCAATTTTCGTATACAAGCAACACGTGCATTTTTGCTATTATACAATAGGATAACACACAATAAAGAGAAGCACACTTACACGTGTTAAACACCATGATTGATATTGTTATCAGATTAATATCTTGATTAATTTCTTTGCAATAATTAAATATGTACTTGCGTTTCAATGTCGTCCTTGTTGCACTAAAATTCTTCATACGTCGAAAATACTCACGGTGAAATAACAGAAAAAGAGGATAGTCAATGGAGTTGACCATAGGTATGGGGTAAAATCAGTCATTCTGGATTACACTTCAAGTGAATAATTATTTCGCGATCACTTAGGGGAAGTCATGCACCATATGCACTTGTGTTGTCACGGCTAGAAGATAAAGTAAAATCAAGTGCTCTTATCCTGTGAGCAGTCTATGTTTCTTTCATTTTCTTTTCTTAGATCTATTCTCGAACCAAATACCAAAAATCTTCCACAAGCATAAGCACAGAATTGAGGATTGGCAACAGATCCGTCAGATGATCCATAGACTCGCACTTCCAAGCCTACGGTCTTCGGAAAATTTGGTTAAAAGCCCCCGCGCGCGGCCACCCATACGCGGCTTCCACTTTTTTTTCTTTTTTGTTTACCATGCTCACTATGCAGATCCTGCTTGTTCGCACAGGTCTAGTAAGTTGAGGGTCTGCAGAAAAAAACCATCCAATGAAGATAAATTATCCGTTTGCTTGCATAGACAACCATAGCCAAGAACTAGCTAATTGTAATGACTATTAGTATGTGCAAGAGCATTCAAGACCAGAACCAATGCATACCTCTTGAACTGAGAGCTCGAGACGAAACTTGGGACCATCATAGTGATGCAAGACCGACCTAAATGAATCTTCCTCCAATGCTTTGCAAATTTTCCTATTGCGAATCCTCACCTGTTGAACTCAGGCAGCAAGAAAAGAGAGAAGGAGATGCCGCAGCTAAAAAAAACTATCTTCCCAAGATGAAATAGACATGAGTATGCAAATGGGTGGGGCCAGCCCGACCTGAGCAAGAAACCTCGATTCACCCTTACACTTACTTATCCTCCCACGCGGTGGGGTCGATATTAGAACCTCCAAAGCTCGACGCTTGTCGATTAGAAGGGAACAAGCATTAACAATTTAACGGTGAGGACGGTCAATATTACCAACCTTTTTTTTTTTTTTTTTGTTGGGTGGGGTGGGGGGGGTAAAAGAAATTTCCATTCATTACCAAACATACATGAAAACTGCTTCTGTTCTCGGAGTCAACCCCAACAGTAAAATGAGGTAATGATAACCGCGGGGGTCCAGACCACCCTTAATTCGGGTCCTCCGACCTTGATTCCCGTGAAGCCCTTCTCCTAGCATACTAGGCTGGGTTCAGGAAAATGATAGGTAGCTGATCCGGTCCGATGAATTTCAAAAGTCATAGTAACAAAGCAAACTCATAAAACTCCAAAATAAACAAAAAATCATAAATCAAGGCGTTTCATTAGAGCATGGTTGATAGAGATAATCACGAGCTTGTCTTTCAAGAACAAATCTATAATTGGATCTAAGTGAAATGATCAGCAACCAATTACCGAATCACACAACACCATTAGTGATAAGCACATGTCGAGATCTCTATATGTAATTATGGTTTTAGCGTCCCCACTACCATCACATAAACATGTTGAAGAATCTCAGATTGGACACTTGTGAGAGAGCGAGCTCTATAGTCAATACGAAGTGTCAAAACTTTCAATGAAAATACGTTGAATGAGTATAGAGTTGACACTAAAATTGCTATGAACACCATTGAAACTTGAGACAAAGTATTTATTTATTAGAACTCCAAAATCTAGAATTAGATCAAAGAGAAAAGCTCCCAAATATAAGATCAGGAGAGCAAAGCTCCCATATCTAAAACTAGATCGGGAGAATTACAAAAGAAACAAAAGAAAATAAAAGGAAAATGAAGACTGCAATTTTGTAGAATAAGACTTCTCATTAATATCAGAGACAAAAGTAATGCCCACAAAACCAGCAAGCGTCCCACGCACAATGGCAAATTTAAAGTCCCAGGCACTGCAAAACCAGTGATACTCGTCTATCCCTGGAAAGGAGAGACAATGATATTCGTAAAACAAGAGACAATGATATTCGTAAAACAAGGATGAATATGCACAGAAGGCCATCCCTCGACCCTCGAAAATACCATGCAACTGATGAGTAGTATAATCATAGAGAAACAGAGGAAAGTCTGGCGTAATTGCCCGGACAGAATCTCCGTATCTCGGTGGGAAACCTGCAAGATGAAAATATAACCGGCGGTTAAAACTTGTTTTCTCAGGTAAAGGTCTATTCAATCTAGTTCAGACATCTTGTACGTATTTGTAAGGACCGATGAGAAATTGCAACTTTCCGAAGTCACATCTAATCTTCAAAAAGCCACATGTGAAATTTAACAATACTTGAAATTTAGCGGGGAGATAAGTCTATTGGAAGATGAATAGACCATCGTGATAGGGATGTGTAACGGCCAGAATCCAAATACAAGAGAGATGGGAGAGTGTGCCGGTGATGCAGGAACTATTATTTGGGTATGGGTCACAAGGCATGCATAACGATAAATAATAAGTACGAGATTTATTTAGTTGGTAACTCAATTGATCGATTTTAAGACAGTACGCACCAAAAAATGTGTGAAAAAGGTCCATTTTTCAAGATTAGAAGGCAGCCTACCCTGTAAACTGAACTTATCTTTGTTGAATTATCAAAGAAAGACCCTCATCTTGGTCGTTTTATTAAAAAATTATGATGGGTTCCATCGAAACTTTCTATTCATTTTTTAATTATTTAGATGATAAGAGCGGCGTTAACTATTGGCGTTTAGAGGTGGCCCGAACTGTAATGGCTAGGCCTACACTGGGATTTGGACGTGTTTCTAGAAAAACAGCAGATGAAGATAAAAGCCATTTTGGGACTCGATTCGGCTTTTGACGGATCCCAAGCTCGAATGATCCTGGCCGTTCAATGCAGTTTTCGAAAATGAATAGAAAATGGAGAAAAGAATTGGGAATTATTTGATGATGATGATCGAATCATATGAATTCCATTGAAAGCTGTTTTTTTTCTTTATTTATTAACCATGTATATCTAGAGAAATGAAAAAGATGTATATCATATTGAATTCGAGTATTGAAATGGCGCATATTTCTTCGATCAACCTCAAGCTGGAGCTCATATTAGGGGTGAGCATTCGAATAAAACCAAACCGGTCAATTTTGGATAGTTTTGGATCCCTAAAATTTGGAACTCGGTAATTGTTAGCTCAGTTCCTCATTCTAGGTGTGAACTAAACCATTCAAACCAAATTGAATTTTTTTTTATTAGCAAGTTAATGATACTTTCACACATTTAACGTCTTTCTACCAAGATTTTCATTGATTAAAAATCCAAAATACTTGTCGCTACCTAAATTTTGGGTGCACCACCTAAGTTTAGGCTAATGGACTGCTAAGTTTTTAAATTTAGCTTGGGCTCTCCCAAGCCCATACCGATTTGTGACTTAAGGCTCAAATATTTAACATGCAAATGATTATTATCTAGAAGTCGCCACTAATTGGTTTACAGTAGGTTGATTAGACATCTAAGTAAAATAATGGGAGAATTATTTTACTCCTACGAACTAGAGACTAAGGATACGGGGACTTAGTTACACTAGATTTTTCTAATGCCCTTTTGGTACCATTTCTTTTTAATTTTCAAAGATATTTTTTGCAAGCAGCTTGGATTTATTTTAACCTAAATTACTATCATGCAATAGGGTGATCACACAGATGCTCAATCATTATTAAACATTGAATAAAATAAATTGCATCGAATGAAATCCACACACTAAAGCAAGTATTTTTTTTTCTTTTAATTGGAACTTTATCATAAATCATGCATTTAAATTATATGACCTAATTTTACTAACAAGCTATTTCTAATTAAATGAACCTAACATGCAAACTAATTTACATGCACCTAAGATTTTTGTATTTTTTTATTAAAATTTGGAATTACTAAAAACCTTAATTAAACTATCTAAATGTACAAACGTTATTTAAGAGTTTATCTAAAAAAATTCAATCCTAATTTATTCCAAAAATTATCTAAAAGTGCAATCCTAAAAAATGCAATCCTAATTTACTAACACACTCCGATGCAAGATTTGATTTTTTTTTAATTTTTTGATTTTTTGATTTTTATGTTTTTTATGTTTTTTTGTGTTTTTTAGTGTTTTTCCAATACACATCTCAACAATTAAGATATTCATCATATAAGAATTAAAATAACCGAAAAAATAATCCATTGTCTCACAAGTTAAATTAACGATTTTAATCCTATGCATCACAACAAAAGGTTCAAAATAATTAAAAATCTGATCTGAAGTCTTACGGATCAAATTAATGACTATAATGATTTAACAAAATGCCCCCAAAAATTAATATAATTAAAAAATTAATCCGACATCTTACGGATTAAATTAATAATTACATTAATTTTGGACAAAACCCATGCAGATAATGCCTACAAGATTTATGAAATGAATATCGACATCCAATATTACAATTTAAATAACTTAAAAATGCTTTCAAATAAAAAAAACAAATAAATGAAAAAAAAAAAAAAAAAAACTAAACTACCTAAGGAGGGGCTCAAGGAGCACAGCAGCGTCGACGGGGGAGCGGATCACAGGCGGAGGCGGTGCGGCGGCGCGGTGTCGGCGAGGTCAAGAGCGGTAGGCTTCGGCTGCCAGGCGAGTAGGGGCAAGGGCGACGTTTAGCTACGGCGGAGGCGCTCGGATACTCGCGACTGTAAAGGCATCGTTGTCGGAGTTCGGGGGCGTTCGGCTTCGCTGGTGCAGGCACGGCAGAGGTGGCGCGGCGGCGTCGGTGACCGGCGAGCAGTGGCTGGGTCACGGGTCGCTGTGGTGGTGGTGAGTAGTGACGTCGGGGCGAGCTCCGAGCAACGGCGGAGATGCCTGGTCGTCGCGGGTTGTCAGGTGGAGGCCGTCAACGGGTGAGCGGGGCTCTGGTGCGGTGGCGAGCTGCAGTGGTGCAGCGACGGCGTCGGGTGGTCAAGGTGGAGGCGGCAAAGGCGGGGCACGGCGGTGGCTGGCGAAGCAGCGGTGGCGGAGCGACAGCAGCGGAGGCCCGGGCTCAGGGGCTGGCACGGATGGGAGACCATGCGGTGGGTGCGGAGGAGGAAGACGAACAGTGACTTTGTTTTGCTTTTTCTTTTTTATTTCTCCCCCTCTGCTCTTACGTTGCCTCTCCTTTTTTCTCTCTGTACCATCTGCTGTTTTGTCTCTTCTCAGCAACTTGACTTTGACCCTTCAAGAATTCTTTTCCCCTTTTTTTTTTGCACTCTCTCTTGCACGAATCCTCTCTATCTTTCCTTGCTTTGAATTTTTCCACGCACGAATTTTCTCAACTTTTTTCTTCCCCCTTGTTCACGAAAATTGTGACTCTTTTATAGTAATTTTGAACGGCCATTTTCTATGGTATTTCCGAGTTTTCATTCTTCTGTTGCATTGATTTGGCTGTGTATCGGAGCGTGATTTCGCAATCAGCTCGATCTTGCTTCGATTGCTTTCATTTTTTCAAAATTTTTGCCCTTTAATCACCTGATTTTCTAATTGCTTCCGCATTTATCAAAATCTGAATATTCATTAGAATTTCCAACTTCCATACATAATCAATCAAATTGATTTTTCCCATCTTTTCCTTTTTTTTCTTGTTCTGATGTGATTTTTCATTTCTTTTTTTAAAAAATGGTTAAAATTAATCCCTAATTTTTATGCAATAAAAGACTAAACGAGTCGTCAAAATTTAGATATCAACAGCTGCCCCTCTTTGAAGGTGAGCTCGTAAAGGTTGCCTTCAAAGATAAATTGAGACCTAAATTTTGACCATACACATGCATTGAATAATAATTTTTTTTTTGTTGGAAAATGAATTCCATTTTTAAACGCAATTTATATGATGCATGGAAATATTAATGTAAATGATAAATGAACCTATCTAGAATAACTTACCTTCGGAGAGGATAAAATAATTCGAGATAGTTGGCGTTACATATCTAGAACCCGTACCTTTTTACGGTCGCCTAGAATAGCAATGAGGCTTTGCGAAGAGACTATTTTTCTAGGATCCGTACCTTTTTATGGTCACCCAGTACGACAGCAAGGTTTTGTAAGGAACTGCTTTCCCAAGACCCGTACCATTTTACGGTCGCTCGGTATGGCAATGATTGATTGTATCTAGGACCCGTACCTTTTTACGGTCGCCTTGACAAATGAATTGATTTTTCAGGACCCATACCATTCTACGGTCGCCTGAATAGATGTTGTTTGGGACCCGTACCATTCTACGGTTGCCTAAACTGAGATTTTGCTTGGCTAGAACCCAAACCTTTCTTCGGTCGCCTAGTCTTGCAATAGAGATTATCTGACTAGGACTCAAACCTTTCTTTGGTCGCCTTAATCAAACCAAATCTAGGAAAAATCTTTGGGGGACAACTCAATTGAGTGTCAATTAAGAAGAACTTTGGGCTACAGAAGCACGCCAATTTGATAAAGGGGACTCTGGGCTACAAAAGTACACCAGATCGATATAAATGGACACCAGGCTATGGAAGCATGCTTGGTCAATAAAGAGAGACTTTGGGCTACAAAAGCGCACCAGGTTAGAAATTCCGGGCTACGGAAGCACGCTGAGTCGATGAAAGGGACTCTGGGCTACAAAAGCAAGCCGGATCAATATAAAAAACAGCGAGCCACGGAAGCACGCCAAGTCAATAAAGAGGGGCTCTGGGCTACGAAAACACGCCAGGTCAATATAAAGAACACCGGCCTATGGAAGCACGCCAGGTCGATGAATGAAATTCTGGGCTACGAAAGCACGTTAGGTCAATATAAAGGACACCGGACTACGGAAGCACGCCGGGTCGATGAATGGGACTTTGGGTTACGAAAGCATGCCAGGTCAATATAAAGAACGATGGGCTACGGAAGCACGCCGGGTCAATGAACGCTAGGCTACAAAAGCATGCCAGATCAATATAAAAGGACAACTTAACTGAGTCAAGTGTCAAGAATACCCACACAATGACAAGTATTTAGAATATGGGTAGAAATATATTTACCTGGCAATATCTCTTATTCTTGGGGATATGTCTTCTAGAACTTAGATATCCTATGGAAGCCTCTCACCTCCTGGTAGAAATAGATTTCGGAACATCAAAGATGCACCTTGAATGTTCGTGATGGTTTCTCATCTCTTAATATCATGAGACATTCTGAAAGGAACCTAAATGTTAAAAGCTCTTGGGTCTTTAAGAAAACATTACCTGTCATACATGATTTGGAGCAAAATACATTTACCAAAGAAATAAGCAATTAAGGCTATTCTGGAATGCATATTTCAAAATCTACTGAAGCTTTCATCAATTCAACTAGGGTTCATGCATAATGACCCTTGCATCACCCAAATTTCTACTGGAGAGAATTATCGTTCAAGGCAATTTTCACTCATCATGGATTTTCTAAGAATACTAAATGAGAGACCTTCAGTTAGAAAGGATTTTCACTCACTCTCATTCAGAAAGGCAATTTTAGGAGAATCACTCTATTTCACCATATCAACAAGGGTCCGAGTATTTTCATAAGTGGTACAATCTTACCAATCTGATGGGTCTTTAACAGAGACCGTAATGTAGGCTTGGTCAATGGCTTAACAATTGGACTCTTTAAGTCAAGGTTATTGAAAGAACAACTCCGCAATTATCTCCAGGTTTACAAGTCAAGAACCCTACAAAAAGAAAAAATTTTGCTCGCACTTCTTCGAGCGATGCTTATAAACATATGAACTCTCATGTTAATTCAAGTGCCCTAATCTGAAGAGACTTTATAAGGGACGTAACATAGGTTGAGTTCCTGGGTTGAGAAACGAAAGATTGTTAGGCTCAAAAATGTGTATAGGGTCAAAGTTGATTATCATCTAGGCATTTTTGCCGGTCATTGATTTTGAGTATTACTCCATTAGGATACAATTTTTGCAACCGATAGTCATCTATTTGACACTTCTATGGGCATTGGTCTTGCTTTTACCAAGCACACTGCTTTTTTGCCCCCAATTTTCATTCTTTTTTTTGCATTTTTTTTGCATTTTTTTCTTCTTTTTCATGGGCATCGGCTTTGCTTTTACCGGGCACACTATTTTTTTCATACCCTTAGTCTTATATCGTATGATTCAACATTTGGACTCTGTCGGTGCTTTGGACCATGCTCCTTGAATGATTGTCTTTTGCCTTACCCCAGTGTGGGGGATGATCACCAACTGGGTTTAAAGAAATGAAATTGCAGGCTCAAGTGGGCTATACAAATGATATAAGTATGTAGGATAAAGAAAGATATGCTCTTCGTCATCTTAAGGCACTTAAATTATCATATAGATTCAATGTAATAGCATGACTTGAAGATTAATGCAAGTGAGAGCAAGAAAATTCTTTTCATTTTCCTCACCTCATGATGCTGTCTTATCTCCAATTTGCCCATATGTGGGGTGGTTCTTGATAAGGATAATTTGAAAGAATTTCCACAAGTGTATAAGGCTCAAAGAAGTTAAGCAATGGATCACCTGTAGTGTTTTGGATAAAGAAATGAATTGCCCCTCATCATTTCGGTTATCGTACCTTTTGCGAGAGAACTCTTTACCTTGTGGATATGAACTTCCCTATACTCACCTCACAAGTGTATGAGTAGAGGACTGTGTTTAAAATAGGGTTTGCCTTTCATCATCCCGACTCATCTCATTTAGTATGCTCAATTCATTCCACATCATTCATTAAATTAGTCCATCTTGATGTTCTTTAGTGGAATTGATGGACAAAACATGTAAGAGTCATCATGCAAAATCCCATTTTTTTAAAAGAGCCCAATAGCTTTAGGCATGAAAAATTGCAAACTTCAGAGCAAACAATTTACCACACTCAAAAAAATGCTTTTGTAAGTATGAAAAACATGATTTTGAGCGTTCATTCAAGGAATTGCCCCCAATGGGATTGCCTTATCAGTTGATGTCTTTGAATTGTCCCTATCATTTGAGATTGAAAATCCACTTTTGCCCCTGCACAAGAGAACGTGCATGAATATGATACTATCAACATCAAAGTAAAAGCAAATGGAATATCCATTTTGGCTTGGGTCAAGATTTTATCTCAGTCGAGTCACCACCAAAATATGTCATGCCCCAAATCTGTCACATTAACTCTTTTTAAAATGTGTCCTTGACAGTTGGGCCAATTGCAAACTGGTGTGCCTTTTTTTAGATGCTTTCTCATCAGACCAAGAAAGTAATGCTCTGAAACATGAAGTAAATGAGTTAGAAAATTAAACAGGACTAACCTAATGCATGCTTTTGGAAATGACTTCAAAAATGATTTATTTCATTTTCTCTCTCTCTTTTTGGGGGGGAATTTTTAATAAGGAAGCATGAAGGGGCTCAATCCTCAAAATTTCTCCATGGATGATATTTTCTTTTCATTGTTGGATATCGTCATTGGACTGGTTTGGCATATCCCATCATGTCCTCAAAACAAAACTTGTAATTTTATTGATATTCATCAATCGAATTACATTTATTAAATGGTGAATGTGATGCTCAATCCCTAAATGGAAAGCGAAAAAGAAGAAATTGAAAACATTTCCTAGGAAGCAATAAAAATTCCCACGCAGGGGAATGTGCGAAAGCAATCAATGAGTCACTCTCGAGGGCTAGGGCCCATTTCTTCTGATAGTCCTTTGTCAACGGGGCCTATAAGGAGGTCATCGAACAGGCTCATGATTCCTTCTAATGCATCATTAGGGTTCTCTATCTTTGGAGGTGCCAGATCGTCCATGCCACCCCATCCATCTAGGACAATATCCTGAGGGTCAATGTAAAAGCTGAGAGGAGCCAAATACATCACATAGTAGTCGAATTTGCCATTTGGCTGTCCCAAGGTGTCTATCACTTCTTCTTCAGCTTGCATCATTCTCAGAAGGCCAAGGAATGTTTCGCAAATGTTAGGGGGTAACGAGTTTTGCGTCCCTCGCTCCTACTCAAGTGGCGAGTTTTGTCTTTCTTGTCTCTGTCCTCCAGAGTTTTCTCCATCTCTTCCATGGTGTCCTAATCCATTAGAACGGGACCTCTAAGGGGCTTCAATGGGGTTTTGAATGCTTTGACCCCTTCTTCCAAGACCATATGGCATCCTCTTGAAACCTCAAAAGTAGAAATGAATTGTACGACGGTTTTCCTTAAGGGAATAAAACACTATCATAGACCCATAAAATTGCAATAAGGTATGTAAATTGCAAAGTGAGAGTTTAGACAGCTTGCCTTCACCGAGAATGGATGACAATCATATAGACATACGCATGAAATGTGAGGCTCGATTTCTACCTAGACAGCTTAACAAAGTGGAGCTAAGAGAATGATCTGATCGTTGCAGTCTCGCATTAACGTGTCAAGTTCCCTTAACTCCGGCTCAGTCGAATGGAATACTCACGCAGTCTCGCGAATATGGACAAACACATTCGACACCATGAAAAACTTTCAAGGAAGAAAAGGTCAACCTCTACATAGCAGTCTCGCTTTGGAGGAAGTATCATTCTCAACACCATCCTAAGAATTCTATTGCAGCCCAGGTTATGTGTGCAGTAGTGTAGTGCTAAAAGCCAATAAAACATGCACAACAGTTTAAACGCAAGCAACACTTCTATAGTTTAAATTCAAACATTCATCCCTAACTCCAACCTGCAAGACAAGAGTTAGCAAAGACTTGCTCCCCTTATACCTCCCATCTGCAAGAACATTTAACACCTTAGAAATGTTAGAGACGTACCTGGTGTCCTCACTGCCAAACAAAAACATTTTTAAAAGAAAAACAAAAATTAGCCTAAGTCCACTAAGTGTTTTAACACAATTCCCCAGCGGAGTCGCCAAGCTGTCGTGACCTAAATTTTAAGTGCACCACCTAAGTTTAGCCTAATGGACTGCTAAGTCTTTAAACTTAGCTCAGGCTCTCCCAAGCTCATACTAATTCGTGACTTAAGGCTCAAATATTTAACACACAAATGATTATTATCTAGGAGTCGCCACTAATCAGTTTACGGTAGATCGATTAGACACCTAAGTAAAATAATGAGAGAATTATTTTACTCCTACAAGCTAGAGACTAAGGGTACGGGGACTTAGTTACGCTAGATTTCTCTAATGCCCTTTCAGTACCATTTCTTTTTAATTTTCAAAAATGTTTTTTCCGAGCAACTTGGATTTATTTTAACCTAAATTACCATCATGCAATAGGGTGATCACACAGATGCTCAATCATTATTAAACATTGAATAAAATAAATTGCATCGAATGAATTCCACACACTAAAGCAAGTATTTTTTTTTTCTTTTAACTAGAACTTTATCATAAATCATGCATTTAAACTATATGACCTAATTTTACTAACAAGCTATTTCTAATTAAATGAACCTAACATGCAAACTAATTGACATGCACCTAATATTTTTGTATTTTTTTTATTAAAATTCGGAATTACTAAAAAGCTTAATTAAACTATCTAAAATGAATAATTTTCTAATAAGTTTTAGTGATTAATTTGACTTAAACCCTATCCTATCTTAGAAAAATATTTTTAAGAAAAATGGGATTATCTAAATGTGCAAATGTTATTTAAGAGTCTATCTAAAAAAATTCAATCTTAATTTATTCCAAAAATTATCTAAAAGTGCAATCCTAAAAAATGCAATCCTAATTTACTAACACACTTTGATACAAGATTTGATTTTTTTATTTTTTTATTTTTATTTTTATTTTTTTAGTGTTTTTCCAATACAAGTAATTACATCTAAACAATTAAGATATTCATCAAATAAGAATTAAAATAACTATAAAAAAATCCGTTGTCTCATGGGTTAAATTGACGATTTTAATCCTACGCATCACAACAAAAGGTTCAAAATAATTAAAAATCTTATCCGAAGTCTTACGGATCAAATTAATAACTATAATGATTTAACAAAATGGCCCCAAAAATTAATATAATTAAAAAATTAATCCGACGTCTTACGGATCAAATTAATAATTATATTAATTTTGGGCAAAACCCCTGCGGATAATGCCTACAAGATTTATGAAATGAATATCAACATCCAATATTACAATTTAAATAACTTAAAATGCTATCAAATAAAATAAAACAAATAAATGAAAAAATAATTTTAAAAAAAAACTAAACTACCTAAGGAGGGGCTCAAGGAGGACAGCAGCGTCGACGGGGGAGCGAATCGTAGGCGGAGGCGATGCGGCAGCGTGGCGTTGGCGAGGTCAAGAGCGGCAAGCTTTGGCTGCCACGCGAGTAGGGGCAAGGGCGACGTTTAGCTGTGGCGGAGGCGCTCGAATGCTCGCGACTATAGAGGCACCATTATTGGAGTTCGGGGCCATTCGGCTTCATTGGTGTAAGCACTGCAAAGGTGGTGCGGTGGCGTCGGTGACTAGCGAGCAGCGGCTGGGTCGCGGGTTGCTGCGGTGGTGGTGAGTGATGACGTTGGGGCGAGCTCCGAGCAACGGCGGAGAAGTCTGGTCGTCGCGGGTCGTCAAGTGGAGGCCAGCAACAGGTGAGTAGGGCTCTAGTGCGGTGGCGAGATGCAGTGGTGCAGCAACAGCGTCAGGTGGTCAAGGTGGAGGCAACAAAAGTGAGGCACGGCAATGGCTGGCAGAGCAGCGGTGGCGGAGCGACGACAGCGAAGGCCCGGGCTCAGGGGCCGGCATGAATGGGAGACACGTGCGGCAGGTGCGGAGGAGGAAGACGAACAGTGACTTTGTTTTGCTTTTTCTTTTTTTATTTCTCCCCCTCTGCTCTTACGTCGCCTCTCCCCTTTTCTCTTTATACCCTCTGTTGTTTTGTCTCTTCTTAGCAGCTTGACTTTGACCCTTCAAGATTTCTTTTCTCCTATTTTTTTGCACTCTCTCTTGCACGAATCCTCTCTATGTTTTCTTGCTCTGAATTTTTCCACGCACGAATTTTCTCAACTTTTTTCTCCCCCCTTGGTCGCGAAAATTGTGACTCTTTTATAGTGATTCCGAACGGCTGTTTTCTATGGTATTTTCCGAGTTTCCATTCTTCTGTTGCATTGATTTGGCTGTGTATCGAAGCGTGATTTCGCAATCAACACGATCTTTCTTCGATTGCCTCCATTTTTTCAAAATCCTTGCCCTTTAATCACATGATTTTCTAATTGCTTCCGCATTTATCAAAATCTGAATATTCATCATAATTTTCAACTTTCATGTATAATCAATCAGATTGATTTTTCCCATCTTTTCCTTTTTTTTCTTGTTCTGATGCGATTTTTCTTTTCTGTAAAAAAAAAAAAAGGTTAAAATTAATCCCTAATTTTTATGCAATAAAAGACTAAATGGGTCGCCAAAATTTAGGTGTCAACAATACTAAATAATGAAAGTTTAAACTATACAACCATACTTATAGTTTTGTAGGGAATAGAAAAAAAGGAAAAAAAAATATATCATTGCCATTTCTTAGACCTAACTAGAAAGGGAAAAGTACCAAAAAAATCATAAACCTTTTTTCTTTGTGCTGATTTAGTCCTAAAGCTTTTTTTTGTGCCGATTTAGTCCTAAACATTTTTACGTTGTGTCAATTCAATCCTTTCCGGCCAATTTTGACCAAATTTTGCTGACTGGATGCCGGCCGGCTAACGTGGCCCAATCGGCGCTGACGTTGACAACTTTTAATAGTATTTTAATATTTTTGATTTTTTTTCATCTTTTTCTTTTTCTTTTTTTTTTTCTTTTTCTTTTTCTTTTTCTTTTTTTTTTTTTTTTTTTTTTTTTCTTTTTTCTTTTTTCTTCCCTCTTCTTCCTCTAGCCGGTCGCCGGACCTCGGCAACCAGCCAAAGGCAACGGCCGACAAGGTCGAGGCCAACCTCGCCGGTGTTGACATCTAAATTTTGGCGATCTAATCATTTATTTTTTACATAGAAAATTATGGGTCAATTTTATCCCTAAAAATATATATTAATTGCATAGCATATTAATCTAGGTGCATTTGTTTTTAATTTGCATTTTGTGCATTTATTTATTGGACCGGTGGCGGATGGGTCGAATTAATGGTTTTGAGTTTTAAATTAACAGGCCGGACTAAGCTCATGAAACGAGCAAATTGACCCAAGCCCGTTTTCTTTTAATGAAAAAAAATTACCTAAACGGAGATTTAAAAAGATATTACGGTGGATTTTTTTGGAATTTAAGAAAATCGGGTTACAATCTTACCTTTAGGCGATAAAATCAGTAGAGAATATTCAAGAGATGAGAAAATTAAAAAGGGATTTTTGTGATCAAGATGTTATATGCAATCTTCGAGACGAAGTATTCCATGGAGATCACGTTTTTTTTTCCTATAAAAGGGGTCGTGTACGGTGAGAAAAGGGGGCTTCTCTTGGTCGAAGGAAAGAAAAAAGAAAACGCAAAAGTCAAAAGGTGAAAAGAGAGAGAGAAGGGAAGAGGGGTTTTTGGTTCCTTGGAAAAAAAAAAAAAAAGCAAAGAAGTGAAGTGAGAGAAACACTTGAGAGAACAGAAAAAAGAAGAAAAGAAGAGGAACGGTCTTCTCCTTTACCGAGCACGCTTCTACCTATTGCCGGAGCTACCCCCTGCTGTCTGAACCACCGATCCGCCCTGCCGATGTCTACTGCTGCTACTCGCCATGCATGCGCTCGCACCGCCGCACCTTTGCCTTCGCCGCGTCCTGCATCGCCTGCTACCTGAGTCTTCCGCCCAAACACAACAACGCTGCCCCACCATCACCGATGGTCCGCAAACTAGCTGTCGCAGTCCGCATCTACACCGGCACCCCCTGTTGCCCAATCTCTTCACACAACCACCACACTAAAGACGCCTAAGGCTACCCCTGCTCAGCCCGCGGTGACCTGCAACACCCTCTACTCGAGCCCAAGTTGAGCCACTCCACTCTCTGCCCGACAAACTACTCCTCCGCTGCAGCCCGACGCCGATCCTCTGCCGTTGCTGCTAAGTCGCTCCCACCAGCCTGACGAAGCTACTGCTGTGCCGATCCGAGTCTTCGCCTGAGCGATAGACACCACCGTGTTGCTGCCCGAGCACTGACACCCGCGCCTTTTCTTCCGCCTCGATGCTGCCCGGAGCCGAACCCCTTGCACGGCACCTCTTGTTCCCGACCGGCAACGACCCGTGAGTGCCCACGCTGGAGATCCGATGATCGTGACCGATGCCCGATGGTGACCAACCACCACCACGCACAAGCCTTGCGTGGAAAGAAAAAAAAAAACAAAAGAAAAAGGAAAATCTATTAGTTAGTTTTTATTTTTATTTTTATTTTTATTTTTCATTTATTTTATTTTATTTTTTATATTTTAAGTTTAGTTATTTAAATTGGAACATTGGATGTCAATACTCATGAATCTTGTAGGCATTATCCGCAAGAGTTTTGTTTAAAATTATTGTAATTATTAATTTAATTTGTAAGATGTCGGATCATTTTTTTAATTATATTAATTTTTGGGCATTTTGATAGTATTATAATTGTTAAGTCATTATAGTTATTAATTTGATCTGTAAGACTTGGGATCAGATTTTTAATAATTTTGAACTTTATGTTGTTTAGGGTTAAAATAACTGTTAATTTAACCCGTGAGACAACGGATTATTTTTCAGCTATTTTAATTCTCATTTGATGAATATCTTGATTGTTTAGATATAGTTACTTATCTTGGAAAAACACTAAAAAACATAAAGATTAAAAAATCAAATCTTGCATCGGAGTGTGTTGGTGAATTAAGATTGCATTTTTAGGATTGCACTTTTAGATAATTTTTGGAATAAATTAGGATTGAATTTTTTTAGATAAGACTCTTAAATAATGTTTGCACATTTAGATAATCTCATTTTTCTTTAAAAATATTTTTCTAAGATAGCATAGGGTTTAAGTCAAATTAATCCCTAAAACATATTAGAAAAAATTTCATTTTAGATAGTTTAATTAAGGTTTTTATTAATTCCGAATTTTAATAAGAAAAATACCAAAATATTAGGTGCATGTTAATTAGTTTGCATGTTAGGTTCATTTAATTAGAAATAGCTTGTTAGTAAAATTAGGTCATATAGTTTAAATGCATGATTTATGATAAAGTTCTAGTTAAAAGAAAAATCCAAAAAATATTTGCTTTAGTGTGTGGAATTCATTTGGTGCAATTTATTCAATATTTAATAATGGTTGAGTGTCTGTGTGATCACCCCATTGCATGATAGTAATTTATGTTAAAATAAATCCAAACTGCCTGCAAAAACATTTTTGAAAATTAAAAAGAAATGGTACCGAAAGGACATTAGAGAAATCTAGTGTAACCAAGTCCTCATACCCTTAGTCTCTAGTTCGTAGGAGTAAAATAATTATCCCATTATTTTACTTATATGTCTAATTGACCTATCGTAAACCAATTAGTGGCGACTCCTAAATAATAATTATTTGCATGATAAATATTGAAATCTTAAGTTGCGAATTGGTATGGGCTTGGAAGAGCCCGAGCTAAGTTTAAATACTTAGTAGTTCATTAGCCTAAACTTAGGTGATGCACCCGAAATTTAGGTCGCGACAGCTTGGCGACTCTACTAGGGACCTATGTTAAAATACTTAGTGGACTTAGGCCAATTTTTCTTTTTCTTTTAAAAATGTTTTTTGTTTGGCAGCGAGGACACCAGGTATGTCCCTAACATTTCTAAGGTGTTAAATGTTCTTGCAAATGGGAGGTATAAGGGAAGTAGTCTTTGCTAACCCTTGTCTTGCAGGGAGCTATTTGGATTAATGATTTATTTTTCCCTGATTAGAAGTATTGTTTGCATTAAACTGTTGTGCATGTTTTATTACTTTTAGCACTACATTATTGCACACATAACCTGCTGCCAGACCTGGGTTACGATAGGATTTTTAGAATGGTGTTGAGAATGATACTTCCTCCAAAGCGAGACTGTTATATAGAGGTTGACATTCTCTTCCCCAAAAGTTTTTCATGGTGTCGAATATGTTTGTCCATATCCGCAAGACTGCGTAACTATTGGGCATTTCATTCGACTGAGCCAGAGTTAGGGGGACCTGATACATTACGCGAGACTGCGGTAGTCAAATCATCATCTTAGCTCCACTTTATTAAGCCGTCTAGGAAGAAATCGAGCTTCATGTTTCATGTGTGTGTCTATGTGATTGTCATCCCTTTCCGATGAAAGTAAGTTGTCCAAATTCTCACTTCGCAATTTACTTACTTAATTGCGCTTTTAGTCGGTCCATGACAATCGAGGTCAATCATTGATTTAATTCCTTTGTTAACTAAAAACGAAATAAGGAAATTAACATGTAATAAATCATTTGGAAAATAACAAAAAAACTTTGGAGAATTTGTTTTCAAATCATGTTTACGAGATTTGATCTTGCTAGGGTGTTTATTTTTCTAGCTCTCTTTAAGAAATTCCCTTTTTGTACAAACTTTTCATAAAGAAATTGAAAATTTGATTATATCATTGACATGGATTAGTTTTCTATTTACACCTTGTGCTTACATATCTTCATTTATTTGAATTAGGTGATAACGGATCCCTCACGTTCATCAATTATTACACGATTAAGAGCTAGAATGGCCGATCAAGCTGAAATGCGTAATCGTATGTCCGCTATGGAAAACCAACTCCAACAGTTGCTCACCTCTATGCAACTTATGACAAATCAAATGCAATCCCTCCAAGCAAATCCGACTCTTGCACCCGCTCTTCCCAAGACAGTAGTCCCAAAGCAAATGAACAAGGCCCAAATGGGTGATGACGACATGCTTGAGCTTGAGGACGACCCACCGTTTGTCACTGCCGAATAGGCTAAGCCCAACAATGTCCCTAAGGCGAAGCAAGATGAACGCTTCGCCAAACTTGAAGAGAAACTGAAACAATTGCAAGAGTCGCGGAGTTTACTCCTATTTGACTTGTGAGTTTATGAGAAAGTCAAAATGCCAAAGAAGTTTAAGATGCCAGAATTCGAGAAATACGACGGTACTTCCTGTCCAAAAGCTCATTTGCAAATGTACCACATACGCATGGCTCAATATGTCAAGAATGAGCCTCTCATGATCCAATCATTTCATGCAAGTTTGACTGGGCCCGCACTGAATTGGTATGTTATGAAGAATGTGAACCTTCTCGACACATGGAATGAAGTGGCTGACGCATTTCTCAAGCAATATAAGTTCAATATGGATATTGCACCTTCCTAAGAAGATCTTGAGAGGATAGAAAAAAGAGGAGTGAGTCGTTCAAAGAGTATGCCGTGAGGTGGCGAAATTTGGCAGCTCAAATCACTCCTAAGCCTACTAACAAGGAGTTGATGAAATTGTTCGTTAAGACTCTCCCGTCTGAGTTTCGTAACTGAATGGCCAGCACATACGTGGAGAATTTCAATCAACTTATTCCTGTTGGAGAACAAATCGAGATGGGGATAAGGGAAGGATGGTTTACTCAGTCATCCAACAAAAGCTTCTCTATCAGGAATGAGAAAGAATCTGCTATAGATGTGAATGTGGCCTACAGCCAAGAAAATGTCAATCGCACCCCGGTTATCCAAATGAATCCAAGGCAACAACAAACTGCTGGCCGTTAATCAAGTAATAGAAGGCAGTTCGCTCCTCTCCCTGGATCTCCATCCCAAGTGTTGGCAATCCTCCAAAAGAAAGGTTTGCTTACTAGCGAGCCAAAGCGACCTAATTGTGAAAACGTTCGTGGTTATGATTCGGCAAAGAAGTGTGATTACCACGGCGGTGAATTGGAACATTCAACTGATAAATGTTTCACCCTCAAGTATCGGATCCAAAACCTCTTGGATACAAAGGCGTTCTCTTTCAGTAGTAATCAGAAGAATTCTCTGCCCAACCATGATGGAGGCGCAAATGCTATCACTAAGTGAAGAAGTTCTTATCTTCACACTCCTCTACGAATGAGTCTTTTTATGCTCTCTAGGATTTTAAGTTTTTTCTAGGATTTCCTACTTTTTGAGATTTCAATTATCACTTTCGTTGTTAGGGTTTGCTTATTTGCATTTTTTATTCCAATAATGTAATTTATTTGATTGTATTCAATGAAATTACAATTTTATTTCTAATTTTGAGGGCATGATGGGGTACGCCAAACTAGTCCCATGACAATATCCAACCATGAAAAGAAAATATCATCCACAGAGAAATCCTGAGGGCTGGACTTTCTCATGCTTCCTCCCAAAAACTTTTTCGAAAACAAAAGCATTTCACTGTAAAAAAAAATTTCCCAAAGCTTGTAGCAGATTAAACCTGTTTGTTTGTCCGATTCATTTGCTTCTTGTCTCAGAGCATAATTCTATAACTTATTAGGATAAGGGACATCTGAAAATAGCGTATCAAGTTTCAATGATCATAAACTTGACTCGTGATCAACAGGTTTAGAGCGCACTTGCAATAAAAAAACAGATTTGTGGCAAGTAAAAGAGAATCATCGTTCTCCGATGAAAGATCCTAGGGGCAAGTTTGCTCTAAATTACAACTCATATGTGGTAAGAAAGGTACTTCCAGGAGATGCTATCCTAGCAGAAATGGATAGTCGTGAGTTTTCCACTCTAGTGAATTCTAATGCTTTCAATAAGTATTATCCAAGATAGAATTTACCATGTCATGTTTTGAACTGCAAGCATTTCTATGATGAGTAGATTGCCTCAGTGAATTGAATTGTTCAAATTTGTTGCAAATCTTGCATTTTTCTTCTTTGATGAATTGTGTGAGATGGATTGAATGTGTCAAATGGGATACTTTGGAATGATGAAAGGAAAACCTTATTCCATACACTGTTTCATACACTAAACCCCAGTGAGTTGTGTGAAAAATTCCATGCCTACGAGGAAAAGGGTGATCTCGCAAAGGGTACGTCAACCAAAGTGATGAGAGGCAGTTTTTTCTTCTATCCGAAACACTACATGTATACCCATTGTTTAGCCCTTTGAGCTCACACACATGAAGAGCTCTTTAAATTATCCTTGTCAAGGATCATCCCACATTAGGACAAATTTGAAATAAATGGTAGGAGTCTTCTTACTCACACTTGCATCAATCTTCAAGTATTGCTTTCACAGTGTAACTTGTACGATAATTTGAAGTGCCTTAGGATGACAAAGAGCGGTTCTTTCTCTATCATATACACTTTATCCATTGCATAGCCCACTTGAGCCTATAAATTCATTTCATGTTAAACTCAGTCGGTGATCATCCCCCACACTGGGGCAAGACAAAGACATTCAAGTGGCATGAACTAGAATGCCAACAAAATGGAGACTTTGTCCAAAGAAAATAAGTGCAAAAAATTGGGCACGAAAAAGCAGTGTGCCTGGTAAAAATAAGGCTAATGCCCGAAGAAAAAATCAAACACTTGATGAAATGAGTTGTATCCCCAACAAAGTAGTACTAAAAAACTCAAATGCTGAAATGTTACGATCAATGGAATTGTGATGTGAAGAAAATCTTCAACATTGGAGAAAAAATTGGTGAAAATGTCAAGATGATCACCAATTTTGACCCCCTAAACATTTTTTGAGCCTAATCATCTTTTCATTTCTCAACGCATGAACTTAGCCTATGTTACGTCCCTCGCAAAGTCTCTTCAGATTATGGCACTTGAATTAATGTAAAAGTTCATATGTTTGAAAGCATCGCTTGAAGAAGTATGAATAAGATAATTTTTGCATTATTTTTCATGTTTCTTGACTTGTAAACCCCAAGTTAATTGCGAAATATCATCTTTCAATATCCTCGACTCAAAGAATCCCATTTTTTAAACCATTGACCAAGCCCACATTACGATCCCTGTTAAAGACCTCTCAGATTGGTAAGGTCGTACCACTTGAGAGATTGTCCAGACCCTTGTTTGGCAAGATGACAATGAAACAGAGTGATTGTCAAATCATGCATCAAAGGTCAAGATAAAATGGCCTTTTTAATGAGGATGAGTGAAAACTCCTTTCAGACTGAAAGATCCCTCGTTTAACACATCCATGACACTCATGTGTTCAAGATTGGAACATTCTTTTGAAATCTTTCCCAATGGAAATTGGGTGATGCAAGATTGATAGAAATCATTGTTCCGACCAAATTTTCGAGTGCACCACCTAGGGTTTGGCTAATGGATTGTTAAGCCTAGACTTAACTCGGGCTCTCCCAAGCCCATACCAATTCGCGACTTAGGTTTAAGTTCATAACATGCAAATGATTTTTTTAACTAGGAGTCGCCACTAATCTATTTTTGGTGGGTCAATTAGACACCCAAGTAAAGTAACAGGAGATTTACTTTACTCCTATGAACCAAAGATTGTGAGTTCGGGAACTTGATTATGTTAGATTTCTCTAACGCCCTTTCGGTACCTTTCTCTTTTATTTTAAAAAAAAAATGTTTTGCAGACAGCTTGAATTGATTTTAATTCCCTAACATGTGAGGTGATCATGCGGGTGTGTAAACCACCAATTTAACACCCAGATAAAACAGTAAATAAATTGCAAAAAATTACCTCAAAGCAACGAAAGCATCTGCAATGTTAAATCAGAATTCAAATCGACAGTCCTAGATATGATCTCTAATTAACACGCAATTTTTGTTTTTTGTTTTTCACTTATTCAATGAGAATCATGCAATGCATGCTACTAATCTAACATGAAATGATATGACATGGTAACATGACCTAAACTATATGACATAAATAAGCATGCGGCCTATCCTAGAGCATGAGATGAATTTATTCTAAAGAATGATTTATTTATTTTTTGTATTTTCCATTAGATTCGAAATTAGAGAAATGCAACAATTAAATACGCAATCTAAATTAACTAAATGAACCTAATTCTATATGACGTGCACATGATCTTTTATTATCCTAAAGATGCAATCTATTCTAGAGAATGAAATGAATTTATTCTAAGACAATTTTTGCATTTTTCATGAAATTAGAAATTAAGAAAAATGCAAAAATTATTTATTTAGATTAAGATTTTATCCAGCTTATATTAAGGATCAGGTCAGACTAAATCCTAATTTAAACTAAGATACTATCTTAACCTAGCAATCTCTAACTTAAAATGCAAGCTATCTAGAAAATCAATCTAAACTTAAAATGAAACATGCAATTTTATCCTAATATGCTATGGCGTATAAAGAATGCCCTAATTATACATGATATATGCATGATATTTTTTTATGAAATTCGAAAATAAAATTGCCAAATAATTAAACATGCAATTCAATTTAAACTAACATCCTAAATGAATGCAATTTTTTTTTTGGATTTTTATTTTTTTAAATCGAAATAGGTAAATTTCCTATCCTAGATATGCAATTAATTCAAAGATATGATCTAACCTAGATATTATCTAAACATGCATTTAAAAAATGACTAGCTAACCTATCATGCAATCAATCCTAATCTACATAGGATACAAATGCCATTTTTTTTTTTTTTGTATTTTCGGGATAAACAAAACAATGAAGAGATAAACAATAAATCATCCATGGTCATCAAAAATATTATCCATATTCGAATTGAAATCCAAACTTGATTATTTCGCTAATAAAACCGATAAATTGATCTTAAGCCCTAAAGATCAAGATATCAATTTTACTCCCGCGTGAATAATTATTCCACCTAAAGCCTTATAAATTGAATAAAAATTCGTGCGGTTGCAAATTGGATGCTACATCAGGAATTTCAATCATGCATTGGAAGATATTTCAAACAAAGAGATGTAATATCAAAAACTAAAACAAGATAAACAAATTTACCTAAAAAATTAAATCTACCTAATAAAATAAAGGGATAAGTGCTCCTGGAAGTCTTCTGACTTGGCACGAAAATGCATTTGAGTCCTAAAACTTGCAAAAAGTGCAAATAAGTCCTAAAACTTATCAAAATGTTTCATTTGAGTCCTAAAATCGACGCCGTTAGTCTTTTCCATTAAAAATACTGACAGGGCATTTTAATTTTTTTTTATTTTCTACATGGATTTTTTAATTATTTTTTATTCATTAAAAATAAATTTTAAAAATAAAAAATTAGATTTATTTATTTTATGTTATTTTCACCAAACTAAAAAATTAAAAAGAAAAAGAATTATTTTTAAAAATTGTTTAAAAAGAATCATGAGCTCCTCTCCCCGCCGCCGTCGCCCATCGCCGGAGGGGTCGGCAACGGTCACCGGCCCCAAGCGAGGGCCGGCCACCCCGCCCAAGGCCGGCAACCATTGCCCGGCCCCTCCGACGATGGGCGGCAACGGGGGAGAGGAGCCGCTAATTTTTTTTTTAAACAAGTTTTAAAAATAATTTTTTTTTACTTTTTAGTTTTTGGTGAAAATAAGATAAAATGAAAAATCTAATCTTTTAGTTTTTAAATCTAATTTTTTTTAAAATGAATAAAAAATAATTAAAAATCCATGCATAAAATAAAAAATAATTTAAAATGCCATGTCAGCATTTTTAACGAAAAGGTTAACGGTGTCGATTTTAGGACTCAAATGAAACATTTTGACAAGTTTTAGGACTTATTTGTACTTTTTGAAAGTTTTAGGACTCAAATGCATTTTCGTGCCAAGTTGTAAGACTTTTGGAGCACTTATCCCTAAAATAAAATAGATCTATACCTAAATTTGAATTTTTCCAAAAAACCAATCAGTAGAATGGACCAACGGTGGGCGCGGCACAGCACGGCATGGCTCTAGGGCAACGGTTGTGGCGGTATCTCAGCGTGGCTTGACAGAGTCACGACAGGTTCGATTGGCTATCGTTCGGGACACCAAGAAATCTATGGAGTCGAATTGAATAGGAAGCCACAACGTTGATGCAGCAAGACCAGCAGGTTTCGCCAATGTCGGGCTAGGCCATGAGATTCAGGCTTAAAGACCCGACGGATGCTTTTGCAATAATGAACGATTGCTGGAGACGATGCTGTTGGTCCTTCTTGAAACGCACTTGGATTGGCGTGGCAGAGTAGTGGGAGCAGTACCTGGCGTTTGAAGATCCGAGCATTTGCTAGAGAAGCTGAGGGCTGCAATGGGACAACAGCAGAATACCTGGTGTGGTGGAACAACGGGAACAGTAGGCAATTGATGCTAGGCGTCCTTCAACGAACGCAATTGCATCACCAAGAAAGAGCTGCAGGCATGCGTGGAGATCCCTAACGTCAAAGGAGCCCCTTTGAACTACCGAAAGTAAAAAGGGAGAACTTTGTTCGTCGTCAATTTTCCCTCACAATCCGCTGCTTCTCTCGATTCTCATGTGTGTTTCTCAATTTCGTCGTGTACTCAATTGTGCAGCCCCTTGAAAACCCTACACGAACAATATATTTATAAGCCTTAGACTAGGGTTTTAATTTTTCCAAATTGATATCCACGAAGTTTTTTTTTTTTTTCACATCTGCCATATCCAAAAGATTCATCATATTCAGGAAAATTTTCGAATTCTTATTTTCTCACGAGATAATTTTCGATCATTAAAAAATAGGCTTGGGCCAATTTGCTCGCTTTGTGGGTTTAATCCGGCTTGCTAAGTTAAAGCTCAAAACCACTAATTTCAACACATCTGCCACCAGTCAAATGAACAAATGCATAAAATGCAAATTAAAAATAAATGCACCTAGATTAATATGCTATGCAATTAATATTTTTTTTTAGGGATAAAATTGACCCCTAATTTTCTATGCAATAAATAAATAACCATATCACCAAAATTTAGGTGTCAACAATCATCACGCATGAATCTCACTTGAATTAATGCATGTCTGTGAATGCATATTGCCTCTCCTACAATTGTGTTTTACAGGAGACATATCCCTAAGGAATAGATATGTTACCAGGTAGTTATATCTCTATCAATACCTTAAATACTTGTTATTGCACAGATATTCCGTCTTGAGTATACTGACACTCGATTGAGTTGTCCCCCAAAGATTTTTCTCTAGATTCAGTCTGATTAAGGCAACCGAAGAAAGGCTCGGGTCCTGGTCAAATGATCTGTGCTGCAATGCTAGGCGACCGAAGAAAGGTTCGAGTCATAACCAAGCAAAACCTCAGTTTAGGCGACCGTAGAATAGTACGAGTCCTAGATAACATTTATTTCCCTAGTCAGGCGACCGTAGAATGGTATAGGTCCTAGAAGGTAAATCCCCGTTTAGGCGACCATAGAATGGTACGAGTCCTAGACAACATTTATTTCTCTATTTAGGCAACCGTAGAATGGTACGAGTCCTGGAAAGTGAGTCCCCATTTAGGCGACCATAGAATGGTACGAGTCCTAGAAAGTAAATCCCTGTTTAGGCGACCATAAAATAATACGAGTCTTGGAAGGTAAATCCTCGTTTAGGCGACTGTAGAATGGTACGGGTCTTGGAAGGTAAATTCCCATTTAGGCGACCGTAGAATGGTACGGGTCCTAGACACAACCCAAACATTGCCATACTAGGCAACCGTAGAAAGGTACCGGGCCTAGGAAAGCGGTCTCCTTACAAAGCCTCGTTACTATTCTGGGCGACCGTAAAATGGTATGGGTCCTAGACATGTAACACCAACTATCTTGAATCACTCTACCCTCCTTCAAGGTAAGATATTTCATGTAGGTTCCTTTTGACATCTCAGTCTCTGAATGTCTTAATTATTTTCATCTAAACATTTCACTATGGATATGAATGTTTTTTCGACCTTTCTCGTTATACCTTAGTCTAGATCTAAGTATTTCGACTTTAAAAATCTTAACATCTCAATCTAGACCTAGATGTCTTAATTCTTTTCGTTGAACATTTCACTCTGAATGTGAATGTTTTTTGATCCTTCTCATTATACCTTAGTTTGGATCTAGGTATTTCGAGTTCAAAAATCTTGACATCCCGTTTGGATCTTGATGTCTCAATCCTTTTCATTAAACATCTCACTTTGAATGTGATTGTTCTTCTCAGTCTTGATGTCTCAATTTATTACCTGTTAGACTCTTCAAGGAACCTGAGTAAGAGTTAGGTACTTACAGAGTAAATGGGGATTTATCATGTACCTCAAGATGCTCTACCGCATTGATTGGTAAATAACTGTAGGTACATTCTTTCCTTTCGTATCATACATTTGCATTAGCATTTTCATGCGTCATATAAATTGCATTTTAAAATGGGAATTCATTTTTCATCAAAAAAAATCATCATTAAATGTGCATAGTCAAAGTTTAGGTTTCAATTTGTCTTTGAAGGCAACCTATACGAACTTATCTTCAAAGAGGTGCAGCTGTTGACACCTAAATTTTGGCGATCTGGTCATTTATTTATTGCATAGAAAATTATGGGTCAATTTTATCCCTGAAAAAAAATATTAATTACATAGCATATTAATCTAGGTGCATTTGTTTTTAATTTGCATTTTGTGCATTTATTTATTGGACCAGTGGCAGATGGGTCGAATTAATGGTTTTGAATTTTAAATTAACAGGCCAGACTAAGCCCATGAAACAAGTAAATTGGCCCAAGCCTGTTTTCTTTTAATGACAAAAAATTACTTAAATGGAGATTTAAAATGATATTACGGTGGATTTTTTGGAATTTAAAAAAACCGGGTTGCAATCTTATCTTTAGGCGATAAAATTAGTAGAAAATATTAAGGAGATGAGGAAATTAAAAAAGGATTTTTGTGATCGGGAGGTTATGCGCAATCTTCATGACGAAGTATTCCATGGAGATCACATTTTTTTTTGCCTATGAAAGGGGCCGTGTACAGTGAGAAAAAGGGGGCTTCTCTTGGTCGAAGGAAAGAAAAAAGAAAACACAAAAGTCAAAAGGTGAAAAGAGATAGAGAAGGGAAGAGAGGTTCTCGGTTCCCTGGAAAAAGAAAAGCAGAGAAGTGATGTGAGAGAGACAGTTGAGAGAGCAGAAAAAAGAAGAAAAAGGAAAAAAGAAAAGAAGAGGAACAGTCTTCTCCTTCACCGAGCACGCTTCTGCCTGTCGCCGGAGCCACCCCCTGCTGTCTAAACCACCGATCCACCCTGCCAACGTCTGCTGCTGCTGCTACCCGCCGTGCCTTTGCCTCCACCGTGCCCTGCGTCGCTTGTTGCCCGAGTCTTCCACCCAGACATAGCAATGCCGCCCCGCCTTCACCGGTGGTCCGCGAACTAGCTGCCGCAACCCACATCTACACCGACGCCCCCTGTTGCCTGATCTCTTCGCGCAACCACCGCGCCAGAGCCACCTAATGCCGCCCCTGCTCAACCCACGCTGACCTGCAACACCCTCTACTCGAGCCCGAGTCGAACCACTCCACTCTCTCTGCCCAACGAACTGCTCCTCCGCTACAACCCGACGCCGATCCTCTGCCATTGTTGCCGAGTGGCTCCCACCAGCCCAATGAAGCTGCTGCTATGCCGATCCAGGTCTCCGCCCAAGCGCTAGACACCACCGTGTTGCTACCCGAGCGCTTTCGAGCGCTAACACCCACGCCTTTTCTTCCGCCTCAACGCCGCCCAGAGCCGAACCCCTTGCACAACACCTCCTATTCACAACCGGCAGCCACCCGTGAGTCCCCACGTCGGAGATCCAATGACCGTGACCAGTGCCCGACAGTGACTAGCCACCACCACGCACAAGCCTTGCGTGGAAAAAAAAAAAAAAGAAAAGGAAAATCAATTAGTTAGTTTTTATTTTTATTTTTCATTTATTTTACTTTATTTTTTTTATATTTTTAAGTTTAGTTATTTAAATTGGAACATTGGATGTCAATACTCATGAATCTTGTAGGCATTATCCGCAAGAGTTTTGTCTAAAATTATTGTAATTATTAATTTGATCTGTAAGATGTCGGATCATTTTTTTAATTATATTAATTTTTTGGCATTTTGATAGTATTTTAATTGTTAAGTCATTATAGTTATTAATTTGATCCGTAAGACTTGAATCAGATTTTTAATAATTTTGAACTTTATGTTGTGATGTTTAGGGTTAAAATAACCGTCAATTTAACCCATGAGACAACGGATTATTTTTGGCTATTTTAATTCTCATTTGATGAATATTTTGATTGTTTAAATATAGTTACTTATTTGGGAAAAACACTAAAAAACATAAAGATTAAAAAATCAAATCTTGCATCGGAGTGTGTTGGTAAATTAAGATTGCATTTTTAGGATTGCACTTTTAGATAATTTTTGGAATAAATTAGGATTGAATTTTATAGATAAGACTCTTAAATAATGTTTGCACATTTAGATAATCTCATTTTTCTATAAAAATAGTTTTCTAAGATAGCATAGGGTTTAAGTCAAATTAATCCCTAAAACATATTAGAAAATTATTCATTTTAGATAGTTTAATTAAGGTTTTTATTAATTCCGAATTTTAATAAGAAAAATACCAAAATATTAGGTGCATGTCAATTAGTTTGCATGTTAGGTTCATTTAATTAGAAATAGCTTGTTAGTAAAATTAGGTCATATAGTTTAAATGCAAGATTTATGATAAAGTTCTAGTTAAAAGAAAAATCCAAAAAATACTTGCTTTAGTATTTGGAATTCATTTGGTGCAATTTATTCAATATTTAATAATGGTTGAGCGTATGTGTGATCACCCCATTGCATGATAGTAATTTAGATTAAAATAAATCCAACCTGCCTGCAAAAACATTTTTGAAAATTAAAAAGAAATGGTACCGAAAAGGCATTAGAGAAATCTAGTGTAACCAAGTCCCCGTACCCTTAGTCTCTAGTTCGTAGGGGTAAAATAATTCTCCCATTATTTTACTTAGATGTCTAATCGACCTACCGTAAATTGATTAGTGGCGACTCCTAGATAATAATTATTTGCATGATAAATATTTGAATCTTAAGTTACGAATTGGTATAGGTTTGGGAGAGCCCAAGCTAAGTTTAAAGACTTAGTAGTCCATTAGCCTAAACTTAGGTGATGCACTCAAAATTTAGGTCGCGACAGCCGGCCACCTCGCTAGTGGCCGCAAGGGCAGCCTCGCGCGAGGCGAGCCCCGCCAGCTCGGCGTAAGGCCAACTCTCCCCGCTCCGTTCCCCGATCCCAATCTTGCCCTAGAAATTTCCTCCCTCCGCTCGTCGTCGTCATCTTTAGGGTTTTACGAGAGCTCGAGGGTGTCCTTGGTCGCGCGGCTTTGGCCCCGGATTTTTGCCTAGTTTCCCCCACGGCAACAATCTGTCGGGCAAGGCTCGACCCTCGCCGCCCAGGCCTCAAGGGCGGCCTCACATCGGGCGAGTGAGGCTTACCCTCGCCGAATCTAGCGAGGTCGAGCCTCGCCGGCCATGGGCAAGGCTCGACCCTCACCAAATTCGGCAAGGGCGAGCCTCGCCACCTAGCATGAGGCCGCGAGGTGGCTGGTGTGGTCGACCTCAACCTTGCCAACCGTCACCTCTGGCCGGTCATCGAGGTCCAACAACCGGCTGAAGGAAGAAAAGGGAAGAAAAAAGAAAAAAAATTCAAAAATATTAAATTATTATTAAAAGTTATCCACGTAGCTAGCCGGCGTCCAGTTAGCAAAATATGGTCAAAATTGGCTAGAAATGACTAAATTGGCACAATGTAAAAAGGTTTAGAACTAAATCGACACCAAAAAAAGGTTTATGACTAAATCGGCACAAAAACAAAAAGTTTAGGACTTTTTTGGCACTTTTCCCCAACTAGAAACCAGGCTGGACTGGTTAATCCAATTTCAAGACCAAGTGGGCTGATTCTTAATTTCATAAATTGGGAACCAGACTCTTGTGGTCCGGTTTCTAATTTCAAAGTAGGAATCAACTTACCCTAATACTAATCATCTTTAATTCATATATCTGATTTATTTCTATAACTTCTTGAATTACGTTGAGTCACGCTCCATATAACTTTTGTTTCATCAAAGAAGCCTCCCAAACCAAGTTCCTAATCAATATTCGGCAATCCTATTAAAGATCGTCCTTGCCCTTAATTTATTCGGGCGCAAGACCTTATGAGATCTCAAATTTCAAACTCGAACTCGAGGGGGCAAGATCCGACCCGTTCAAGGATGCAGCACCTCAGGCCGAATCAATGCCACAATGGAAAGGCTTAGGACAACATGGTCAGAACAAATTAAAGATATGGCAAATCTTTCTATCACATCGGCCAATCCCAGGAGCTACTTTCCTACGTCTCCATAGAACGGTTGGGAGAAAAAAGTCAAAGTCCTCGTCTTTGACTTCTACTCCACCTCCTCCGAGTCCTGTCATCATCGTCTTCCTCCTCGAGAAAATATTGGGTACATCTAATGCTCCAGTGTGGCAAACAAGAAGGCGGTCCTTGTGAGACCCACAATCTGGACAGATTGAGGAGAAAATCAGGCGCCATTTTGAAATATTTTCGGACTAACCGAGGGTTTCTTCTTCTATGTTTCTTTGTGCCTCTCTGACTCTACCCTCCCTCTCTTTCTCTCCGATGAACAGGACGCGACCTCCCAGTCTCTCTGTGCCCTCCCTCTTTTCGACCGGCGAACACCATATCCTTCTGAACCAGAGGTTGTTCAGCCAAACGGTCACTCTCAGAGTGTGTCGACTTCATCAAAACAGTTTTTCACTATTGATGACATACCATACCACAAATGGCCAGAAAGACTTGAGGAATTTCATACTTGGCTGAATACCCAAGCTATTACCAACCAGGATAAGTATGATATTCTTTTCAACTTTGTCACAGGGTTCACAAGTAGCCTCAAACTTTGGTGGCAATCTTTAGTAGAACAAGATCAAATACATTTTTTGCTCTCCCTAAATTTTGGTCATACTATTATTCTTCTATATCACTTCTTTGTGGGAAAGCCTGTTGATCTCATAGAACTCAAAAGAAGAGAATTTTTCGAAAGAAGATGCTACTCTCTTCAAAAAAAAAAAAAAAAAAAACATCTTGATAAACATTATTGTGAAATGCTTAAGCTCTTCTATCACATTGGAGCTGATACAAACCTAAAACATGTTTTCTTGACCTCCATTCCCAAAGAATTATCTCAGACGGTAGAAAGAACCTTTCTGTTCAGACAGAGAAGGATCCAAGATGTTTCATTGGGAGAAATCCAACAAGAAATTCATTTGCACCTTGAAGAATTGTGTATTAAAAGGCAAATGATCCAGAGTTATGTCAATGACAACAAAGAACTTGACAGGGCTTGTTCTCGCCAGAACTTGAAAATCAAATGCTCCAAGAAAGATTGTGATGGTTCTTGCAGAAAATCTTCCAGAAAGAAGAAACATTTAAAGAAGCTATGGATAAATAAATCTAAACATGGCTCTAAGCACTTTAGAAGGAAGAAAAAATGGCGATACTTATGCAAGAGGAATGATCATTCAAGCCACAAAAAATCAAAACGATGTTTCATCTGCAACCAAAAAGGACACCTTGCCAAAAACTGTCCTCAGGCGAAAAAAGGTCAAAATCATTTAATACATCATATAGAGAATAAAACTGGTATTTCTCTTCAAAATGATGATATTGAATGTTTATTCTCTGCGGTGAAGAACCATGTGAACAAACTCTTTGTGTCATTCCTTGTTATCAAACTCCCAATGAAACTGATTTAGATTCAGATCCCAAAGATATCTTCCACATATCTTTGACTCCTTCAGAGGAAAGCACTAACATATTTTCAAGTCAAACTCATTGTCCTAATTTTCCTGTGAAAATATTCACTTCAAAGTTTGCTAAGCCAATCACTGTCATTGCGCTTATAGACACCGGAGCTGCTTCTTCCATTTTAAACACTAAAGTTCTTCCTGAAGAATATTGGACTTCCTGTGTCCGATACTTCAATTATGCTTCAAGAGATACATTCTCTACAAATGTCAAAACCACTCCAATCACCGTCCAGTTTTTTCCACACTGTTCTATAACCACAAAGATCTTTGGTTCAAGTCTTCCCAACAAAGATTTAATCATTGGTTAAGACATTATGACTCAATTTCTCAACTTCGCATCATTCCTGGAAAATGTCTTAAGTATAAAGATTAATTTTCTGAATTTCTCAACATTCAAAGACTTTTTTCCATCCAAATGAGTTTATTGGATCCGATCATGCAAAAGTTGTTAGATACATGTTCGGAATCTCATTCTGAGTTCACTCATAAGTGTTCCCATCCTTTATGGAAAAATCCAGAATTCTTTGTTCGCCTTCCTTTCAAAAAGAATGAGGATATCAATCCAACCAAGGCGAGTCATATGGAAATGAATCCAGAACATCTAGTTTTGGCTCAAAATGAATGCTCAGAACTGCTGCAACAAGGCCTTATTGAGGTCTCACATTCTCAATGGACATGTAAAGCCTTTTACGTTAACAAACGTGCTGAGCAAAACCAAGGAAAGATGAGGCTAGTAATTAATTACCAGCCCCTTAACATTTTCCTTCAAGATGATAAATTCCCTCTATCTTCCAGAAACTCTCTTTTTGCTGAATTATCTAAGGCCCAAATTTATTCCAAATTTGATCTTAAAGGCGGATTTTGGCAATTGAACATTTATCCTGAAGATAGACCCAAGACAGGGTTCTGTATTCCAAACCAGCACTTTCAGTGGAAAGTTGCACCATCTCTTTTCCAAAAGGCGATGTGTCGGATATTTCAAACGATTCTCTCAAGTGCTGCAATATACATTGATGATATCCTGCTCTACAGTCCTAATGAGCAATTACACTGCCAACTTCTCGAGCAGTTCGCTGAAATTGTAAAAAAGCATGGAATTATGCTTTCTCAAAGAAAGATGAACATTGCCCAAACAGAAATTGAATTTCTTGGTATGCATCTTAACAAAGGGACATACTACCCAGGGCCACATATTGCTCAGGAATTATTGAAATTTCCTGAAGAAAACTTCACAACAAAACAAGTTCAACAATTTCTTGGGATAATTAATTATCTTAGAGATTTTGTTCCAGATCTTGCAAAGCTGCTAATCCCATTGCAGACAATGCTGAAAAAGAATCCCCCACCTTAGGGAAAAGGCGAGAGACAAGATCTCTACAAAAACATCTTATTTGCTTGCGGTGGTTCGCCGGTTAGAAAGAGGGAGAGCAGAGAGAGAGGGAGGTCATGGTCCTCTTGCCAATCTCATGCAGTGGTTCGTCGATTGCTCACGGTCCTCTCACCGGTCCCATGCGGTGGTTCGTCAGTCAGAAAGAGGGAGGGCAGTGAGAGAGAGAGGGAGGTCGCGGTCCTCTTGCCGGTCCCATGCGGTGGTTCACCGGTCGGAAAGAGGGAGGGCAGAGGGAGGGAGCTAGGTCTCGCAGTCCTCTCACTGGTCCGATGCGGTGATTCGTCAGTTGCTGGCAGTGGTTCGCCAGTCGAAAAGAGGGAGGGCACAAAGAGACTGGGAGGTCACATCCTGTTTGTCGAAGAGAGAGAGAGAGAGAGGGAGGGTAGAGTGAGAGAGGCGCGAAGAAAGAGACTCACAAAAGAAGAAACCCTCGGTCAGTCCGAAACTTTTTCAAAATGGCGCCTGATTTTCTCCTCAGTTTGTCCAGATTGTGGGTCCCACAAGGACACGTGTCGTCCTCTTACCGCCTTCTTATTTGCCACGCTGGAGCATTAGATGTACCCAATATTTTCTCACCCTTTTTAGCGCGCACTATTTCAAAATTGACTAAATTACTTTCTGAATAAATCATGTACTTATCATTTATTGTGCACATGCCACATGATCATGCCAAATGATTGCTTCCATGTCACCAATATTCTCTCGAAGAATGGGGGTTGCCAGATTCCTTGTATTTGGATTCCCACCGTTATAGATTTCTATCGTGCCGGTCACTTCATCTTCAAAATCGACTCATCTTTTCATTAAACTTTGAGTCTTTTTAGATTTGGCACATTGTCACGATTAGAAATTTAAAAAAAAAAAAGATAAATATTCTCCTTTTGATGGTTATTCTTGGTTCAAACATAAAAATAAGATTTTCATTTTTTTTTAACACGTTGGAAGAATACCAAAAAAAAAGGGACAAATATCTAAAGCAAACTAAAATAGGGAGAGAGAGAAAAAAAAAAAAAGTAGCTAGGAATAGCAGGAAATGAATAGGTGATGTTCAGTTAAAAATGGCGGGGGAAATAAACCCCCGCCACATGCTCGAATACTGGAAAAAGAGAAAAGACAAAAGGCAGATAAAATAAAAACGAGGGGGAAATATCCACATGCTCGTCAATGATGGAGGTGGCGATGTCGTTTCCCGGTATAAGAGGAGCGCCACGTACTGATCACCCGCAGTCCAAAGCTCTCCTCCCTTGCTCGCCTACTCCCCGTGGCCATCACCGCCAGCTTTCCCTCCTCCTTCCCCACCTGCTCATCCTCCTCAGCCTGTTCCTCCAATTGACCCTAGCGTCTCAAGGCAGCCGGAGGAAATCCATCGTCAAGAACTGGATCCAAATTGTGGTCCAGACCACGTACCAGGCCGACTCCATCGCGACCCAGCACTCAGCATCCTCTCAAACCGCCTAGCCAATATCAAGGAAACCAAGGGGATGACTGACCCGAAGAGCCAGATCACAGCCTTCCGGGCGTTGTTCCTTCTCCTCCACTCGGGCGGGACCGACCAGATCACTGTGTATGCCCTGGTAGATCTTGAGCTATGGCAGAGGCAGTTGGCGCAGCTTTGCGTCCAGGTTGGACTAGCGTGTTACATATATTCCATGGCCTTGTTGAGGTCTTCTACACTGTCAATATTAGCGGCGGGTACGATCCTAATGGGTTCATCATTTATGCAGAGAGGACGTTGTGTTTGTACTGGGCGAGCAAAGGTCCACTTCGAGATTCAATGCTTCCGCGTCCTGAAGTCCGTCCCATATACCCCAGGATAATGTTGCAGAGAGCTCTTGATGGTTTTATTAATTATTGTGATGGGCCTAAGTTGGCCCGTCCGCCCATGTTGGACCTAAAAGCTTGGCCCACAAAATTAGGGCCCATGGATGGAGGGATACGTTGAAGAGTTGTAACTTTTGGGGGGACGTCTTTTGCTGAAGGGACACGTCTTTTGGAGAAGACGTATTTAAGGGGAGAAAAGAAAAAGAAAACGTACCTTTTTTGGATGTACGTACGCTTTTCTTTTCCCCTCTCCCAAAACCAACGTAAGTTTTCTCCCTTTTGAACCAACAGTAGGCTCCTTGGTAGACCGGGATCAGATTCTTCCTCGAACTTCAACGTTGGTGTTTAATCTGTGGACAATAAGATATGCTCGATTATGTAGTGTAACTTTTGATCGGTGATACATGTTATTCCTGGGCTCGTCTTCCGCATTCGTTTTAGGGGTTCGATTTAGTATCAAATCCGGTTTTTGGGAATCCGATATTCCCAACATTGGTATCAGAACCCTAGTTCATGTTTTCCTGACCCCTTTCATGTTTATGAATGATTTTCGATTGAATTTTCGTAAAAAAAAAAAAAAAATCGGCTGACACCGATAAGAGGCGGAAAAATCCCGACACCTGATTCTATTCGCCCCGTTTTTTGGTTTTCTGTAAGTCAAAAATTTTTTCTAAAAACGTAGGATCGAAGCCCTCGTCGAGACGAGAAAAACGAGTGGCGGATCGCCGCCAAACACACCGCCACGCGTGGCCAGAACGAACGGGGGTCATCAGCGCGTGCACGCACGCGCCGAGTCAGTCCCCCGCAGGTGCGTGCGACGCACGCGCGGAAGCCTGGCACGTGCTGCGCACGCGCGGAAGCCTGGCCCGTGCTGCGCACGCGCCAGCTGACGTTTGTATGACGTCAACCCGCGCACACGCACAGCACGTGCCGGTCGGTTTGCCCGACTGGCCTGACCGGACTGTCCGGTCCGACCGGTCCGACCGGCCCAACCGCCGCCCGTTGACTCCAACCGTTGACCCGTTGACCGTTGACTTCGACCGTTGATCATTAACTTTGACCGTTGACTTTGACCGTTGACCGTTGACCCAAAAAAAAAAGAATCTGTTTCTTTTTCAATTATGTTTATGTGGGTTATAAGTAATCCATTGTTTATTATGCATTTGTTGCATGAATCATGGAAAATTATGTATTTTCCCTTATATTCATTATGGATTATAAGTGATCCATTTTTTGGTTCTGCATTTGTTGCAGGAACTATGATGCGTTATGCACGGATACCTGCAATCCCGAGAACGGACAAAGGAAGTGCAAGACTTAAAAGGCTAATGACAGAGTTAGCTAATTCGGTGGCATGACGGTGATTTAGTATCACATGTGGTTAGGGTCAATCAGATGATACAGGAAATCATCTGGAATGGTTATCTTATGCCGGATTTTGAGAAGATACCGGCCTTGATGAACACTCTTCCACATGATTGGCAAGTAGTGTTAGATCGCCTATGGGAGGTCAACGTGGTCCCGGGTTATAGGAAACTAATAGTAGCTTTTGTAAGAGAGTACTATAGGATTGAATTAACCAAAACTTCAACCCTTAGATTGAGCGCCACATGGCACAGAGTGAATGCGCCTTGGAGGCGATATGAAAGCTCTCCAAAAGTTTTCCATGGTTAGCAAATGTGCCTTCAAATTTCTTAGATTTTTTGACTGATAGATTAGCAGGGACTTTCCCTATTTATTTTCAAGATTAGTTTGAGATGTTTTGGGTGTAAATATCTCTTTCTATGTTGATATTTTCCTCTATATATATTACTTAGTGTAGTGGATAGTTGTATTATGTGAAAGCATTATTATTCTATTGGATGTCAAATATTATTTGTTTTCTGTTAATTGTTGACTACTATGGGTAGTTCATAGAAGTTTTTGTAATTTCATAGAATTTATTTTGCATAAGACAATTATATTAATAATAGTTTTAAATTCGGATTTTTGGAGGATGATTGGAAACAAAGTGACATTTTGATTCTGAAACCTTACTTGAAATTATTCATTGATATGATGGGTCTGTGCAAAGTGGATACATAAATGATAGGCATTAATTATTCGTGCATATATATCTGATGTGTTCAGATCGATGGTTTAAGCAATTAATAACGTAATTGCTAATATGAACGGCAACAATTGTGAAACATTGAATATGAAGATTCAATATGTGCTGGAAAAGCAAGAAGCACTAGAAGCTCTTGACCATGTTATGGAAGATCTTGAGGATGCCGTGCGCCACCTTGAGCTAGTAGAGGACCGCCTAACGACATCTAAGCCGAAAATAGATATTTGCAATGCTGGTTCTAGCTCAGAAAGGGCTTTGAGCTCTAAGAGAAAGGGCGTATTGATTCGTTCAATATGTGGGAATGCAAAGGATCAAGTCCTTATTGCAAGAAATATCTCGCTTGGGTCTCATGAGGATCTTCAAAGGCCATTTCTAAGACATTTCCTCTTATTCTTTCACTTGGCCTATGTGATTTGATGTAGCAATAGCGAGCATTGTTGTAGTAATTTTGAGGTTTGAGAGGAAATTTGAGAGGAAATGCTACGTCCACATTGGTGTGAATGATGCTTACTCCAGATCATGATTATTAAAAATTGTCCATGTTAGCGCCAGTAATGTCACATGAGACAATCCTTTATAAACCAATGAAGTTTTTATCTTGCTAAGGAAAATACAATTTGATTAGATAATTAATTTTATAATATATAAAAGAAAAAATAAAAGCCAAAACAAAAGCAAAAGTAAAAACTGAAAAACCGTTTGACAAGTTCGCTTAATGAGAACGTTTTCGATTTCTCATTGCGGTTTGCAAGGCCAAGGAAACACTCTGATGAATCTCCCGTGTTTTGGCAAAATTACCAAGAGATCTAGTATTTAGTAGAGAAATAAAACTAATAGTGGTAAAAAAGCAATAGTTTGCTTATCAAGGATGATGAACCGAGCAAACATTCGCCTACAACGTTCTTGATTAAACGACCATGTCAATAAGACACTACCAGTACTAGAATCTCCTCCTGCCTTGCCAGCCATGTCTACATTATGTGGTGCAAAAAATTTATGCCTCTTATTTACGTTACGGGGAAATCTCTTGCATGTGACCAAGTGCTACCTCATCGCAGAAATACCATTAGCAACACGATACTTAAGCATGGTCCCACAATGAATGCACTTCACTTAATTTGTTTTTCCATTGACCAGCGGTTTTATTGTTTAAACATTGTTCGAGTTCCCCCATTATCAATGGTCTTTTGGATTTCTTCAGGCACCTGATGCTGCACCTATTCACCCCCTCTAGGTGTTCATATTAACACTTTCAATTGGTATCAGAGCCAAGTGTTTGGTCCAAGTCTTCAGAAAATGAAGCCGAGCTGAATCTCTCTCTGTCGGCTGTCCACCCTCCGCTCTCCGCGCGAGGCTTAGCTTGAAGCCATATCATCCCGTTGGAGATTGTACACGATTTCAAGGTTCTGAGCGAGGGTGCTGAGCTCACTGATTCTTTTGGGTCGATGGGCGAACCTATCACCCTCTCTCACGTCTGACACTGCTCGATACAACAACTCAATAAAATTTGAAGGTCCCAAACTTGAGCCGTAAGCAAAAAGTTAATCTCCCACACCATTCCTTCCTTGTTAGTCTTCCAACGATTAGTAAAAGGGAGGAGAACCTGGTCAGCTATGGGAATTTACAGCTTGAAGAGTGGCTACAGATGTTCTATGGGAGTCAAAAAGCTTCTCTTCACATTAAAAGTATGAAAGACAGAATGAATCAAAAGAATCTCAAGAAAGTGAGAGGATTCTCCATTGACAAAGGCGCTGTTAAGGAAAGATGGCAAGGTACATTGGAAGTGCCTACCCCCATTCCTCCTTTCAAGTACACATGCAAGTGATAAATGAATTACAAGAATGTAGGAGTTATTACCCTTATAGATGAATCAAGAGTGCTAGAATTGGAAATAAAAAGGCGGTCAGACTTGATATAATGGTGATTATGGATAAGATAGGCATCACATGCTGGTCAGAATTTGCAGAGCCAAGAGAATGCCAGAAAATGGTAAATTAAGAGGCATTAAGATGATGAATAATGAAATTGTGGAGGAGGAGGAGGAGGAATTGAGCATATGTTGAGGAGAGATAAGTGTGTTTTCGGAAAGAAATTTGGTTTGATGCTGGTGAGACCAACTATGGAGACTATCTTATTCATAAATAACCGAAATCATGGACCGAAGGAGTTATAAATTAAACAAATTATTGTGTGGTATTCACGAAACTGAAGGAAGAATGTAAAGGAAAACACATGCATAAGCAAGTATCCAAACAATAAAAGACCCTAGATGAAGCTGTGACTTCACTAAGGACATTCCGTGTGATCAGAAATTACGATGGAAGCAAGCCTACTTGCGTTTTTTCTTTTTTTCTTTTTAAATGTTTTCTTGTTAGGAGAAGCAAGCTTAAAGGTTCAACTTTGAAGCCATGCTTCCATGTCGCCCAAGGTGTTGGATTCTCTCTTTCCAGGAAATGCTTGGGGGAGGATAACAGTTTTTCTACTGGGTACTTCGTGTTCTTTATGTAGTTATAAGAGTGGCAGAGTTTGTGATGATCTCGTCTAGATGAAAATCATTAATTTCAATTATAAAGGTGTTTCTCCTATCAGTGCCGGAGACCGTCATTCACATAAAAAAACTTAACCCGATATCGTGGGGATCTTGAAAATACCCCTTCTTTAAATTACTAGAAACTGCTCGATTAAATATTTAGGTCACCTAGTCTTTTAGTCATGGTTGCTTCAGTTAGGCTTCTCAGTTTGTCAAATGTTTCCTAAACATAAGGTTTAGGACTTTTTTGGGATCATCATCTAATTTCTTGTACGATCAAAAAACCAATAATGGAAAGTGTTGTCCAGGTTACCGCGAAACTTGTGCATCTGACCTCACTATACCGTCTCCATCCTCAACGTTCTGTCTATTTGCTTGTAAATTGAGTCCGTCGAAATTACTCGATGAACCAAATGTAGGTGGTAGAAGAATTCTAAACAGGAGAACACACAGAGAAGAGAGAGTTAAAAAGAGATATCTGATCAGACATTTAGAGGTGAATTGAATTGGTGTTCAATTCATTGGATTGATTAGTTGATCCATTATGTATTTTTTTTTTTTTAATTACATATCCTCACTTTCATAAGTCCGCTTTGTTGCTCTTCTGCCTAGGCAATGAACCCGGTGGTCGCACTGGTAGATATTTGGGTTAGCTTGTCTTAGTCTTAGCAAGGGACTCATCACTTAACTCAGTAAATTCCGAAACCTTTCTTATCTTAAAAAAGAAGGCGATGGAGCATGCAAAAGATGAGGATGGAAAGGTAAAAGTCAAGGATACGGTCGAAGTCCTCTCTCTTGTCATGGAAGCTGCTTTGCTTGCCGGAAGATACCTCCACAAGCCCTGAATCTGTGTCCACGTTCAATGGATATATTAACTCGGATCTCGTCACTCACTTCATGATCACCCCTGTCTGTTCTTGTTCTGTTGCAACAAATGGGAAAAGGAAAACAGAATACTGTAAAGTGCCCGTTTTCCTTTCCTGCAGAATTGGAAGAGTAATGGACACTGACTATGCAGTTCAATTTTGATTGCATAAAAGGAACCTATATTGGCCATGGAGGTCAAAACTCAAGATCCGCCTACAAGTTCAGAATGCCAAATAATGCAAATCGAACACACTACAGTGTACTTCTGTACTTGATTAACTAATGCTAACAATCTCAGACTGAAACAATACCCATACGTACTTTTCATGTCATCCACTGAACCGGCCCAGTCACTATCAGAAAATCCTTGCAAATTAAACTTCTGACCTTTCTTAAACTTCACACCAAAGAACAATGTTCCTTTGAGATATCTCAAGACCCTTTTTGCTGCAACGGGAGAGGTGGCCCGGCGAGACCGAGCCTCGCGCGGCCATGGTGAGGCTTGGGCCGACAAGCCTCACCATGGCTCGGCCTCTCCGGGGACCCTTACCAAGTTGTCCATCAATTGATTTGATAAAATTATTTCATTTAATTAAACTATAATGGTTGAGTTCGAGCTAGATATGTTAAACGTGACATAATATCTTTGTTACTATGATCCCATGCAATCCAAGGAACTGGTGAACCGGACTGACACCCCTTGGAACCGGTTAGAACCAGCCAATCTGGGCGACTCCCGATTCAATTGGTCCGTGTTCACTTTTTTTTTTTTTTGAAAAGTTCTCAAGAGATACTATTTCCAAAACAAAGAAAGTATTTTGTGCACAACTTTTTTCAAATTCTCTATTTTAATTCGATATGTGATTTAATAGCTATTTGTCTTCATTTATGCTTTGTTTTTCCTATTAATAAGAATATATGTATCAAATACAATCTGTTCATTCGGTCAAATAAGCCATAAGAGTCAATTATTAGAGCCGCAAATATTTCATGAATTATTTGAAGTATCTCCAAATTTCTCATCCCATTAACGCTTTGGCTTGTTTCTTTTTAGATATGTGTTTTTAGGAAAAGAAAATGGATGAAAAAAAATCATCTTATGGTCAAATTAATGTGATTCCTTAGAATCGTATTGAAAATAAAATATCTTACTGTCATATATTAAGTATAATTTATTTGACTAACGACTTTGAATATTAATGTTGATTTTCCGTCAGGATTTAAGCATTTTTTTTTTTTTTTTGACCCAGAGAACCCCCACACGGCCGGCAGCCAAAGGTAAACCACTGGAGGCGACACATACTAGCCACCACACACGTGCCACCGGGTAAGTTGCCAAGAGTCTCAAGTTAGCCTTCCTGCAACTTGCGTTACAGGAGCTTTGAACACTAGATTTCCTCGATGGAAGTCTAGTGCCTACCCAGCTGAGCCATCGCAGCGAGTGGTAGGATTTAAGCATTTTTATTGACACTAAAACTCAAAAATTAAACCACCCAGCGCTGCGGCGCAGTTGGCTCAAGCACTTGTTCCTCTCGCAAAAGGTCCAGTGTTCGAATCACAGCTGCGTCGTGCTGATTTACCTTGGGGAGCAAGGGTGGTGGTGACTCTACTCCCTCCCAAGGTTTACTCCACCGCGAAGCGGCGCACGGGGGTTCTGTTGATATACATTTTTTTTTTTTTTTGGTAAAGGTAATATACTTAGTCATAATTGAACAAGGTGTAATGCATGGAGTATATATTTGTTCAATGATGAGGAGAAAGATTTTGGAGAAGAAGATGACCATGAGGAGGATCCTGAGTATGACCCGGATGAGGACTGAGATCCCATCATGTTTCGTCAGACCTTGATTATATGTGGATAAGTGTTAGATCAGACCCCTTGAATAGTGTTGCACCTTAAATAGAAATAGACGTAGTTTACAGGTTAACAAGAAATTTACCTTCCCGTCATAAATTTCGTCTTTGTGATTAACATCAATAGCTCCAGAAGCCATCACACGAACAGGATTGGCCCCTGCAAATAGTCTCATCAGATCGAAAAAGTGGCAGCATTTCTCCACCAGCGTCACTCAAATTCCTTTCCGTGCATTTATTGATAGACTTTGCGAATGCTAACTATTGCAGAATGAGATGCTTTTTGTCGAGATTGAGTACATGCAGAAGAGGGTGAGTAACTATCTTTTGAAATCTCTAACACTTGATTCTAGTATATTCCCAACATGGTGATGAGCAAATTACTAAGTATTCTTATTGGCTTTTATGAGACCAACATAATGTACAACAACGTTCTAATTGAGTTCATTCGTAACAATGTGCAAGGGAGCTCGGACAACTATCACCCGTGAGAATCTTAGTCGATTCAGCCAATAAGTCACTGGAATGACTTAGTATTTATCTGTGTTGCCATTTGCCAGTGTCGGGCCACCTGGTGCTATGTATCCATGCGTCCCAACAATATTTTCGGTGAAATTAGATGAAGAGTCTGGATCCAGAAGTCTCACTGTGCCAAAATTGGACACAGAAGCCTGCATTTTAGTCAACGTGGACCAGCCCTAAACCAACCCGACCCTCCCGATCCTGATTTTGTTCCCAGGAGGACTAAGTTGGTCCTTGATCATGAGATCTCTAGACCAGTACTATGCAAATTGGTCATTGATCATGGGAGTTTACGGTCGGTCTAATTTAGACCAATCTTGACTATATATATTATATATAATATATCTAAAATATATTATATATTTATATATCCAATATATTATTTATATATTTTTTATATTCTAAAGAGAAAACAGAGACGTGCAGAATGAGTTCAATATGAGGGTCACGCAGGTTATAGTTGTTTCCTACTTGTCTTTGTATGAATTAGATTCCCATCCCGGGGCTGTTAGATGCTTAACATTTTTAATTGAATGTCTTTCTTTGGATTCTAGATTATAACTCAGTTCAAGGAGCAGGGCCTAAATACTGAATTGTATTACAAAAATAAAGAAAAGGGTGAAGTTTTCAGTATTGTGCCCACAAGTGCTATTAGGTATGTCATTTTCCTTTATACTTTCACTGTAGTTGCTGATCATCTATTATTCATTTGTGATGTTTTACTTTCTTTTATGTCGACTAACATCTTGACATGGTACAGTGGCGAAGGAGTCCCAGATTTGTTGCTGTTACTGGTTCTCTGCCGGTTTTTCTTCTTTTATGAATAGTGTTAGCCCATATTCATAGAAGAACGTTTGTGATCAACACTAAAACACTGTAAAAAATCATTTGTTCTAACATATAAAATTTATTAAGAAAGGTTGATAGTGACTCCAAAGCAAAACTTTAGGAAATTGATCATTTTGGTTGCAGACCTAACAGCGATGAGTCTAAGAATGAACCATTACAAAAAAAAAAAAAAAAAAAAAAAAACTTTTGGATCATGACAAGAATGTTTTGTATAACGAATTGAACGGATGGTTCAGCAAGAAAGAGTCTGTAAATAAGTTTACCATTCGCATGACGAGTAGTGGAACAGCCCCTGTGTACCTGAGAGCACTGGCTGAACACTGTTAAGTAAAACAGAGAAGGCAAGGAGAACTGAGAGTCTTGAAACAGCTTCCGCAGATCATCAACTTCATTGCGATTTCTTGAATACCCCTACCTGAAAATGCAGCAAGAAGAGCAAACCCTGAACTGTGGCACCGCTTAGGGCTGAATAATGAATCCTTGTCTTGCTCTACTTCTCCTTCTACCATTTTGTCATATGAATATAATATCGACAGATTCCAAAAGGAGAAAAACTAGCACAGACATTGTCACAAACATGTTCATACTTCATAGGTCCTCTTTGCAATTTACTGCATTGACCTTTATGGACGCAAATCCAACATATTCATGGGAATGTAGAGCAATCGAAGATCAGGTTGTCCATCCACCTAATCAATTACTGGGTATAATATGTCAAACCCACGACACTTTTTGGGTAGAAAGCATGATGATATATAATGTTTTGATTAAGTGCATAGCTGACGAGTATAATACGCTCGAAGCATCTAAAACCCTCTTTGAATCTGTCTAAAACCTTGTCAACACTTAGGATATCCACCCTAATCCCTCCATACATGCCTTTCAAAAAGTGAACATTTTGTATACTCATCTATAAGTAAACCTAGGGGTGAGCATCGGTCCAGGGTCAACCCGAGACCGACCCTGGACCGGCCCAACCCTGCCGATCCTAGTCCAGTTCCCAGGGAGATTGGGTCGGTTCTTGGTCCTAGAGTTCCTGGACTAGCACTATAGGGGTCGGTCTTCGGTTCTGAGAATTCTGGATCGGTCCAACCCGGACTAACCATGACTATATATACAATTTTTTTATATTGAGAAAATCTTAAAATAAATAGCTTCAACAACATTAAATAGTTCTTTAATGAGGAGTTCTAATTTTACATTCTTCCTTAATAACTTAGATTTTTAATGTCTTTTACAGTGTCGATAGTCATAATTTACAAAGGAGGAAAATGTTTTTGTGAGAAGTCCTCACGGCGTCCAAAAATGCATAAACAGCTTCTTATCGCATCCTCTTCTAGCATTCGTTCTCTTATGTCTTATTTGTCCTCTTAGTCTTCAATTTGCTAAAATCGAAAAAAAAAAAAACAACTTCTCCGCTCACCACTCAATACTTGCCTCACTCGCTTTGGGTCATTCGTGCCGCTCGCCGCTCGATACTCACTTGACTTGTTGCTCCCCGCTCAACATTTGATGCTTATTCTATTCGACGCTCACCCCACTTAACCATCATCGCTTACCTTTCTTAGTTGACCCCATTCATCATCGAACCCGTCGGATCGGTACGGTCCTCGATTGCCCTTTCAAAGAGTGCAAAAAATTAAATAAAAAATTATTGGTTGTTCCTGGGTTGACCTAGAAACCGGACCGAACCCATTAAGTTAGTCCGGTCTTCAATTCCTTTTTTAAGAAGTACAAAAAATGAAATAAAAAATTATCAATTAGTCCCGGGTTGACCTTGGAACCGGACCGAATCCATTGGTGGGTCCGGTCCTCGGTCCCAAGCTCATTAGGGTTGGTCTTCAGTCCCAAAAATTGAGGATCGACATTGTGCGGATTGGTCCTAGGGTTAGGGGGTGGACCGGCCCAACCCGGACCATGCTCAACCCTAAGTACCCACATGGGCAGATTTAAATCATTATTAGAATTTTAGCAACATAGGTCTCTGGATTATTAACCCTATATGTTGTCATGGAAGATTGACGAGATCTCTAGTTGGTCTAAAAGAAACCAGATACGTTGAGTCATAGCTTTATTAGCAACTTCATAATTGGCATTTCGAACTATATAGAGGAATTAGTGAGCGACATCTAGTACCAAAGCACATTTGTCGATTTTTTTATTTAGGGGTTATATTGGTATTAAAAAGATCCACCTAATAACTACTTCAGCAACTACAGAAGGCAGGACCTCCAAATGGACGCGACTAAATTATGCTCAAGTTAATCACAAAATGAAAAAGAAAAATAAAAAATGGGCATGTAAATTAGGAGTTGTTAGGCTTGGGTTGGACTGAACTTTAAAATAAGCACTTGTGTGGACTGTATCTATAATAAGCCTCAAGTTGGTTAGAAATGTAATAAAGGAAGAGTTGTTACTGAAATGACTTCTGGGTCAAATCCTTACAATTGTTCTATGGCTTCATTGTTTTACATATAATGCATGAACTGATAGGAGAAACACGTGCATGAAGAATGAACTCGTTAAGTGTTGGCCTACTGCAAGCTGAGTAGAGTCGATGCTTTGGATAGATTTTAATAGTGTTTCCAAATGTTTATCATTCGAAGACCCCAGAAGCAAGAAAATCAGTGTTTAAACGATAACCGGTGCTCTTGATTTACAAATCACCTCTTATGGCTCAGGTGATTTGAAAGACTTCATATTTATGATCGATTGAAATAAACAAGGGTAAGCGGACCTTTAAGAATTAGAAGTCAGGAGATTTGAACCCCTCACCTCCTCCTTCCTCCCATGTGATGGGTTTGCCCATCGTAGGTATTTATTTCTTGGGAACCCCACATAAAGCACTTTGTGTTCAAGATTAGTAAAAGTGAAGCACATTATGTTGGTGAGACCCTATGTTATGATATTAATGTAGCTCATGAAAAGAGAAAACTCAGCGACCCATATATCCCTTAGCACAGAAAGTAGGTTTTGAATCTAATCAATGATGTGTCAGATTTTGAGCTAGTAATGGGTGTTATCTGCTTCAATATAGTGATTTTCAAGGTGACTTTACATGTAGTAGCATTCTCTTAAACAATAGGAAAAAAACAGTAGTGAGCTTAAAAACCCTGATTGATAGGGTCTGCGTCAGCTTAGCTGGACTGGACACTCTGACCTGATACAAGTTTCTTTTCATTAATACTAAAATTTTTCTAAAAAAAAATGAAAAAAAAAACTAGTGTAGTTATTGGACAGGCTTGCAATTACATTTTCTCGAAGATTGAAGGAGTTGTGTGTCATGTTTTGTGAGGGACTAACGCCGTTGAAGTATTTTCGATCCCAATTCAAATCCAAATTCAACTGGTCTAATCCATTTTTATTGATACAGAGTGTTTTGTGTCCGATCTGACTCGTACCCAATCCATTATCTGACCCGTCAGAATGGTCTACGTGACTTGCTGGAATGCTTACTTAGCAATGAACATGCAAAACGACGTTATTTTGCCCCCAAATTTTTTAATTTAATATTTATTAAAAATAAATTGAAAAAATAAATTATTTAAAAAGGTGGGGAGGTAGCAACGTTTGGCAAGGGCCTCCATAGCTCTCACCATTGCCACCCCACCGTCGTCGGAAAGGGCCAGTGAGGGTCAGCCAAGGTCGTCCAGCCCTAAGTAGTGGCCAACAACCCCATCCGACCCTCGCCCCACTGTTGCAGGCCCCTTTTGGTGACTATCAATTGTATTGAATGCCGAAAACTATAGCCATTCGCTAATTAATCCTTTGATTCAGGATATTTTCATCTCACGTTCAAAAGATTGGGCTGCTTTTTAGCATTTTTTTTTCATCCACGACATTTCTCACTTTTTCCTCTTGCATGACCTCTTCAAAATAGAGATTCAAAAGTACCAACAGGGACCGACCCAATTGCAAGAGCCATTTCACATTTTCGATTCAAGAACCAATGGTTGTGAGTACGACTCCCGCACAGGGAAACTCAACTTGAAGTTAAGGGCCATGGCGATGAATTACCATATCGATTCCTCTCCAGATAGCTGATTAATTATGATTATGCCTTTTGAGTTATTAAAAAAAAAAAAAAAAAGAGAGTCTCGAAATTAGCAAAGAAACAACATTGTTTAATCATCACTTGACTCTTCGGCTGCTTCATAAATGTTTTAAAGATACTCTTCATCGTGGAAAATTCAAGTGGAGAGAGTGGCATGGAAAATAAATAAAAAATTGGACTAATAGATTCACCTCGCTTTAAGATTGAATCACTAAAAGTATAATAAATTTATGACTTTTTGGACAATTTTTTCTAGTGAAAGCGTCAAAAAGATTCATAGAAGTCTGAGCTGAACTCTGAGTATCTCAACTATGTAAAATATTATATGAATAATATAATTTTTGCATGTGGCATGTATTCTAGAAATTGTTTTGTTGAGATATATCTTCAAATATTCTGCATGCATGTTCAATTGGCAGGTGCCAATCTATTTAATTTTAGCTCTGGAGTTATTTCTTACATAAATCCACTTAGTTCCAGTCGGAACTCGTTGAAATTCTACGAATGATTCTCTATCATTCGTTATATGGTATGTTGCTCCCGAATCTACAGTCCACAAAGGATTAGATTCAGTTAAGATGCAACAATGATCAATGCCTGAATGGAGAAATATGAATATAATTTCTATATAACACAATATACATAATAAATATGTTCACCGCTGGCTATAGCCTAGGCGAGGGCCGCGACCCCTCATTGGCCACATACTTTCTTCAAATAGTTAACATTTTACTTTTTCCCCTAGTAACTTGGTTCACTTAAGTGTCACTTTTAAAAAAAAAAAAAAAAACAATCACTTAAGTGTCAACTCCGATATGAGTCGTCGGAAAATTTGACGTGGCAATATTTGATTAATTTCTCATTCCTACGTGGCTTGACAGCGTGCCTAGTCAACATATAATCTCTAAACGACGCCGTGTAGCAAGTTGAAAAGCGATCACTTTAATGCCAGTCGTTGTAAAAAAATAATCACTTCAATGCTAATTGTTGTTAAAAGTGATCACCTCAGTGTCAATCTTAATGAAAAGGTGATCACTTTAGTGCCGAAAAACCTCTAAATGATGTCGTATAACAAGTTAAGAAGTGGTTACTTCAGTACTAGTCATTGTAAAAAAACAAACAAAGTCACTTTAGTGCCACTCGTTGTTAAAAAATGATCACTTCAGTGCCAATCTTAATAAATCATTTTAGTGTCAAAAACGCCACATCAAATAATATTTTTAATAATAAAAGTCATGTAATTTCTCTAGTTGGAATTTTTCACTAGAGGCACTTAAGTGATCATTTTTCTCCAATTTTAGCACTTAAGTAAGCCAGCGAAAAGTTGTGCCATATACAGGTTAAGACATACTTCTCCCAATACCTTATCTCATCTTATACAATATTGTAAAGTGAAACCTTCAAGAAATATGAATAAAGCTTTCCATGTGGCGATCGCGTTAAGGCTTCACGTGTTACACAGCCAATCATAGATTGACAGAAAAATGTGATGTGAAGATGGACAAAACGTTTAGAATATTAGTTTTCTCAAAAAAGACTCTGCTGACTAATTAGCAATTCCATATGTCAATTTAAGTTGATTCCTAAAAGGCAATAACGCTTGGGTTAGGATTTAGACAAGCAACCAAACTTAAGAAGCCAACTTATCCTTAAAGACATTAAGTTTCAAGCTGGAGACCTGTAAAAATCAAGTTGTAGACTTTTACAGCTTATTAAGATCTCAATCACCACTGCGTAGAATTTCAATTGCCTTTCAATCTCACGATTACTTTAGAACTGAAAACGTTCATCTTATTAAATATAAATATTTAATAAAAAATATTATATAGTCTGTATAGAATTTTATTAATGTCTTTTAAGTTTCATGCTACAGTTCAACTCCTGTTGACCGCATAATGACTATTCCATTTAAAATGTTAACTAGGAAAGAGCTTAAAATCCAATTATCAAATGCTTGATTTTAAATATCCAAAAAAGAAATGCTTGATTTTAAAAGATTTAGAGTTTAGAAATCATCTAATTTTTTTAAAACCATGTTCATTTTCATTTTAGGAAATCAAGCGCATCGACACTTGCACATCCCATCAACACAACCTTCACTGATGCACGCAGTTCGCTGGCAGAAAACATCGCAGTCTTTGGACTCGGAGCAACTGCCATCATTCGTAGGAGTTTCATCAGAAGGCAGGCTGCTTCCAGTTTCATCCGCGCTTGATGTCCCTGCAAAATTCCACAGAAATTTTTAAAAAAAAATATTATATCATCACACGTCGCAAACATGTACATAAATGTGTCATAGGTTATTTTTTATGGACCATAGGCTGCCACGTCCGCTGTAGCACGTGAGGCTCACGTGAAGCTTACAGGGGCCCCACCCTCCTCAAACGGCGGCGATGGAACCGGGTCCGGGGCGGGTCGTGGGGCCCATGGCCGGGTCCCGCCACCGCCACTGACCCAAAAAGCGTCTAAAGCCCAAAATCCCTTCCCTTAAACCCCAACCTCGCTCCGCTTCCTGCTCTCCTTCTCCTTCTCCGCCTTCCCCACCCCCCTCCGCGTACCGCCCGTAAAACCCTCTCCGCCACCGGCCGCCAGCGCGCGGCACGTGCCGGATGACGTCACGCGGAACCAAGCGATGCCGCCTGAGGTCGCATGAACGCCGCCTAAGGTCCGCACAACCTTAGGCTGCCAGATCTTAGAAATTGCTTCTAGCAACAAAAAGTTACTGTTTGTTTCCGAGAATAATTCCTAAAATCAAGTCTAATTGTTCTCATTTTCTCTTCTCTTTCATCTTCTTCCTTTTGACTGATTACCGACCTCAGCTAGGGTTAGTGACTTGCTAGACGAGGGCTAACGACTTGTCAGAGTGTCACCGGCCATCGACAACGCTGAGCCACAACAAGGCTCATCGGCCCAAGCCTCGCCAAGCCAAGGCAAGGTTCGACAAGCTCTAGAGGCTTGCCGAGCCACCTCGAGGTCGACCTCGCGCTACCTAAGCTAGGTCAAGAACAGTGCGTGCTATAGATACTCTGATCCCATATCACTTCAAACCTGCTAGTCATTTTTTGGTTTAATATGAATCCCGTAGAGGGAGAAGTTTTAAGAGACTAATACAGTGGCTGAATAGCAAATTCTCTGCCCTTTACGTGTCGCTCATTCTTGTTGCAAGGAGGGGGCTGTGACTGTTCCTTCTCTCGTGCGTTCTCTACTTTATCGGTTTATGGTAGGTCGAGTAGACACCTAAGTAAAATAAAGGGAGATTTATTTTACTCCTACGAACCAGAGACTAAGGGTACGTGGATTTTCAAGAAGTTGAGTCTACACCGCTGGTTCTCCGCAGATCTCCTACAATTTTTAGCCATAAATGGGACATTAAAATTTCCATGTGCTTATGGGTGGAATCCAGCATCTTCCCTAGAAATAGTGGATCTGACTCTGCGGAGCCAAAGACCTGCATAAGGGTGCCATCAAGGGCAATCATATGAGCAATCATATGCTCTCATGAACAATGCACAAACATAAACTTGTGCGTGGGTTCTCCCCGCCTCTGATGATCACGTCCTTGGACCGGTCCTTGATCTCCAGGTACCCATCCGGGTGCATCACTCCGACGTCGCCCGTGTAGAACCACCCGCTCCGCATGCACTTGGCGGTCCCCTCCGGGTCCTTGAGGTACCCCAGCATCACGCATCCACCCCGGAGGACGATCTCCCCGAGCGTCGACCCGTCCCGCCTCACCTGTGCGCTCGACTCCGGGTCCACGACCTCCACCTCCGTCATGGCCACCATCCGGACACCCTGCCTTGCCTTGAGCCGCGCCCGCTCCCCTGCCGGCAGGCAGTTCCACTGCTGCTTCCAAGCGCACGACACCACGATCCCCTCTGTCTCGGTGAGACCGTACCCGTGGCTGACCTCGAACCCGAGCGGTAATCGGTTGCGAGTGATCAACCATAAGTGGGTTTGATAACGGGGGGGAAGAGAATAATTCCAAATGAATCTCGACCAAGGCACAGGTTGGCTCCTCGCCCTTAGGAGTGTCCAAGCAGACGCCGTCGTAAACACCCCTGAAGAATGGCCCAGCCATAGGAGTCGGTCATCATTGTCGTTGAGGTTTGGGAGAGGATCATCCCACCCCATAATGGCTGCTGAGACTGCAGAGGGAAGGGGGAGGGTTGGCTGTATATGCAGTACATTATGCTGTAATGAACTTGTATGGGATGTAGTCGTCCCATGTTTTTCTTTCCACAGGTTATGCAATGAAATGAATATTTGCTCATAGAAGAAAACAAATTTGCAAAGTTCATGCTTAATAAGTTCCCTCAATATCCTCCATTCGTTCAGATTATTAGTTTAATAATGATGTTGATGGACTGAATTGATATAATTGCAATTGCAAGAGGTTTAAGACTCAATCAGCCAAAAAAATAAGTTTATGATTGGCATTAACCGTCCAACTAATGCTAACGTAGACAATTTATAAATTATATATATATATATAAGAAGAAGAAGAAGAAGACAGGCTAGAGAGACAGAGAGGGAGACCGACCAGAGAGGTTGGGGAGGGAGAGGGTGGGGGCGGGAGGGGATGGCCTTGTCAAGTTGGTCCTGTCACTTTGTCAGGGGAGTTTTTTGATCTTACAGTTCTTTTCATATGATTAATAAGGGCGCGTTTAGTAACATTTCTGTTTAAAAATTGTTCCAGGGAATAGAAATTGAAGAAAGTGTTTCTGTTCGAGAACAATTTTTGAACAAAAAACGTGTTTGGTAAACTTGTTTCGGGAATAAAAAATGAACAGAAACATGTTTGGTAAATTTGTGTTCTTTTTTTTGTTTATTTTAAATTTTTAAATTTTTATTTTATTTTAATTTTTTCTTTCTTTTTTTTTTTTTTTTTTCTTTTTTTTTTTTAGCCGGTTGCCGCCTCGACCATGGCCGGCGACCGGTCGACGAGGGCCGGCGGCCTCGCCTAGCCACGCAAGGCTCGCCGACCCCGGCGAGGTCGAGCCTCGCCGTGGTTGGGTGAGGTTCGGCCTCGCCTTGGCTGGGCGAGCTCAAGCTTGTCGGATTTGGGCGAGCCCGAGCTCGCCTAGCCTTGCCCCTCACTCGCCTTGACTGGGCGAGCTCGGGCTCGCCCAAGTGGTGGCCCGGCGAGGTAGAGCCTCGTCGGTGGCTGGGCGAGCTCGGGCTGGTCGGATTTGGGCGAGCCCGAGCTCGCCCAGCCAAGGCAAGGCTAAGCCTCACCAGTGGTTGGACCAAAGCACCACAAGATAGTTTTCCTATCTTTCTCTTGGCCATGTGATACATGTGAATAAAGATCTTGTGGGGGAAGAAAAACTCATCAAACTTGTTGAGAATGGCCCAAATGACTCTTACCTTGTAACAAGAGACGTCATTCGTAGAAGATGTTTTCAGACTGAAACATCGAGTGAGGATTTTTAAATGAAATTCATTTTGAGAGGGAGAAGGCTCAACAGTATAATTTTCCTGGAACTGTGAGAAAAGTTAAAAGTTTCTAAAATAAAGTTGTAAGCCTTATTAGGCTCTACTGAAATGCGTTTGAAAAGTTGTATTTGGTTTGGATGACTTCGGACGAACCGCCGCACGGCTCCGCCTCAAGATTGCGTCCGCCACCACGAAGTTCATGGGTCAGGCAAGGACGCAGTGCCTCGAGGCGGCGAATCTCCAAAAATTCTTCAAAGGATGAGTCGATGTTCCTAAAATAGATCGTGATATGACAGAACTTTTAATTTCTGAAATCGGGTTCAAATTCGCGATTAATTTCAATCTGACACAACTTTAGCGTGACTTGGTCTATCGAGTAGCTTTTACGAATTTTTTTGTGCAATTGACCCGTGGTCGATTATTTCTGAACCATATTGTACATCTCCAACTCATTGGCGACTTTCGATTGTCGTGAAAATCTCGAGATTTCAAATACGGACACCGGGTACAGAAATGACAGAAAAATCGGTTTAGTGCCGTTCGATGAGAATTTTACAATTAGATGGTATCACCTACACACTAATCACATATCTCAATCGAATCGACCTATCTCTGTCTTTGATCGATGTTTGACAGTACCGTAATGACTCTTGCAAATCAACACGGTCGAGCAGTCGATTTCTAATTGAATTTTCAAGTCCATTGCGTTAAAATCCTTTAGTGGCTTCTTCAAATAGTCTAGTTATCTTGTAAGTGATTAGCTTAGAGAATAGCACCATAGGCGCATCAACAAAATGCTCGATTTATTTAATCGAAAACGAAATTTGAAAATTCAGGCTATCACAATGATGGTGACGTGACACTAAGAAACCAAGGTGGACAGATATGTTTTGTCCTTCCAGTAGTTGTTGAACCTCCTCGCAAAGTTACCTCATGCCTTGAGAGCACTTTTGTTGGACGTTGAACGGAAACCTTCCGAAGTGTTAACACGCTCTGCTGTTTTCTTTTTGCCTTTTCTTCTTAACGAATGTGATAAAGATGTCACGGAGTTTCCCAATTTCAATTTTAATGTCTCCCATCATGGTGATTATGTGGCAATTGCATCAGAGCCACTCTGCCTTGTGCGTGACGGGTGGTACTGGCTTCATAGCTTCATGGCTCGTCATGAGGCTCCTCGAACAGGGTTACTCGGTCCGGACCACCGTCAGACCCGACCCGGGTAAGTCTTTCTTCTTTTTTCCTGCCTGAACATGGAAAATTGGCATGAGTTCTGGTCAAGTGTAAAGTTCTTTTGACTCGTATCATAGGCAAATTTTCTAGCTTTAGATGCTCAGGCAACAATATCTAGAAAAAGGTAACTCCAATCCTTCTAACATTCCATTTAGTTCATACCAGCCTCTAAATCCTCCGAGCTACCGACGCCCTCCATTGTAAATGATTCTGTTTCTCTTAGTCCTGCTCTTGAACTAAAATATGGTAGCTGGGAAATTACTATAATGGCAAGGCGTCTCGTACTCCAAAAGGCATAGATCCTTTTCTAAATCAATTGTTTATGCGATACGAATTCCCTATTATAGGGGAATCAATCTTCACGGATTTATGTCCAAATCAAAGGTGACGGGTTCAATTTCCTAATCTATCTCCAATCTCAATAAACAATTGAGTGTCATGATTCATCCCATCATGGTTTGACAAAAAAAAAGCACCAATCATGCAACTTTTTTTTTTTTGATCTCAATCATACAACTTAAATAATTACATTATATAATTATTTATGACGTATTACATTGGATAAGCTTTTACAAAATGCAATGGCTGAAAAAGCTCACTTTTTCGCAACTTTAATGAGATTAAAAGGAACTCACTCTTACCACCCGCCGTGGTGGCGTTGCCAATTGAATATTCCACATGTCCTTTTTTATTTTATATTTAAGAGACTAAAAGCCATGGAAGCCAATTTCGTTAACTTCATATGATTGTACTATGCCAACCAATTCATCTACAAAAAGAGGCATGATCCTCTAGGTTTCTCTTATAGAGGTCTTCACATGGTTCCAGTCTTTAGAGAGTCCTCTCATCAATTTATTGGCCTTCATTGGTCCTAAAATTGGTTGTCCCTAATATGCGAGACCATTTACAATTTCTATAAAATGACTAAACATGTCAGTGATGGATTCTCCTGATTTCATCTTAAAAGCTTCATACTGTCCGAGTAGAATATTGATTTTCGTTTCTTTAACTCAATCAGTTCCTTCACAGGTGCCTCAATGGAATTAAGTAAATGCTAAATACCTAAAACATGCTTAAATTCAACAGAGAACATGACCTGAAACTCCATATTAGAAAGTCACTTGATGCCACAAGGCAACTTCATTAATTAAATAATTGACAGGAGATCAGTTCAAGCGCTAACTAGAATCCCATGGATGTAAGTCAATTTGGCCGAACCACATAAATTTTCGTGTGTATCTTTTGGTGGTCTATTTATTTTTTTAATCTTCATCACAGGTGCCACATCCCCATTGTTCATTGTGATTTAAAGCCGAGCAATGTCCTCGTAGATTCTCAGATGGTCGCACATGTGGGCGACTTTGGATTGGCGAAATTCCTTCTTGGATCATCCCCTGATATTGTAGCTAATCAGATGAGCTCAATGGGTCTTAGAGTCACGGGAGGATCTAGTATTAGCATCAAGATATCTTGACAACGCATAAAGTTCTGCACGAGTTTTTGAGCTAATTATTATCTCAACAGCAAAAAGTAAAATACCAACAGATGACTGGGAAAACTATGGCCTAGGTATGCAATAAGATTATCATAAATAGAAGTTCCACTATTCCCCACAGAGAGCCAATACTTCTATTTAGTTAAACATTAGAATGAATACCTTCAGCTAAAGCCTCCAGTTGGGGATCCAGAAGGAATGAATATAAAATAAACAGTGAAAGAAAGAGGAACGTGTAATTATACCTTGAGTTGCTTCGCAACATCTCTGGCAGAAGATCCAGAAACTTCAATCCATGTCTTCGAGAAAAGAGCACATGCTGTGAGCATGAACACAAGGTAGAAGAGTGCATGGAAAGGATGGGCTGCCATGTCAGCCAAGCTGCAATATATGCCCACATGTCAATCAAGAGTGATTTCTGTCGCCCAAAAGTCACCGTGCATGAACCTCATCGAGTGGCCGGCCAGGACATGTTAATGCCATTGTGCAGATGCTATCTATTCTTGGATGTAGCAGATTTTTTGCAAGGCTATGCGAAGACTGGCTTGTGTGGGTGAGAGCTTCGCGCTCCTGAAGCACCCAAAATTCTTTTGGGGGATGGGACTCTCCATTTATACAGCTGGATAACTTGCACAATTGAACATTGCTCTGCTCTTTGCAGCCACAACGTGCTGAACCAATCCCCACTTCACCACATCACGGATCTTGCACCATGCCACCTTGGGCCTTGCAATCCTAGAATTATGGACTCCATGACCCGTGCGAGATGGGCAGATCCCAAAATCTGCCCCGCTGCTCGACTCAATGATGAAAGTATGCTCCGGTGTCCACATTAAATTGCCGGGATTGGAGATGGCACTTGGAAAAGCTCTTCAGGAGACAAATGGATGTTCGGCGCAAACAGATCTTGTGTGTAACCAGGAAGATGACTGCTTTCGCCAGCACTCAAACTGGACAAAAAGTCCTCCCTTGCCAAGCCGTTGAATTACAGTCGGATCAAAGATTTTTGCAGTGATATGACTGTGGCCCCAGACAACTAATTGTCTGATCTCTGTGACATTGTAGCAGCACGATGCTGAAACCAGTGAGTAACTAAATTCAGGAGTCACTTCTGGTCTATCTGAATAATGATGCATTTCAGTTTCAGTTACCATAGATGTGCAAAAAGGTGGATGTGCCAATAAAGAAATGGGAACACTAAATTGTGAAAGATTAAGAAGGCCAAAAAGGAAAAGATAGATGGAAGTGATGTAATACCACAATACCTTGGTTTAGCTCTGTGTAAAACAGATGATGAAGAGGCAGGCTCAGGCCGATTGACGGCTCTGTAGGCAAATTGGTTGGGGCTCTCAGAAGAGAGACGCTGGGCAGGGCATTGAGCACCGCCATTGATTATTGTTATTGTAATCTAGCCATTTCAAGTTCTGCAACAAAATCTGTCAACCGAGCAGCGGGTTCAATCAAGTCCAAAATCAAACGGGTACTTTTTTAAGAGAAATGCTTGCGGTATATATTCTGCCATGGAAGCAGACTAATCCGATAGAAACAGGCCCTTTCTATAGGTCTAGATAGAGCCCTTATAAACATAGCACAAATGCAGTTAGACTGCTCCCATTGGTTATAAAGGGTTATCTCAACTGCAGTACTCGAATCAGTAAAAGCAGGTAGTTCGTCTTTCCTTATAGCATAGTCAATGTCCATCCACCCTAATTGAAGAAGAACTGACTCCTTCCAAATTTTATAATTTTCACCATTCAGTATGGGAACATCAAACTTAAATTCAGAGAAATTCACAAGTTGTAAAGCTGCATATCAAATAATCATGCTTATGTCACAAAATTTGAGGCATAATATACATAAATCATGTTTTACCAATGTAAACATGTTACGAATATGAATTACATAATATAAAAACTGCCTATGGGCTAAGTTTTTAATTTAAATAGATTCATAATTACTTCATGAAAAAACTACCATATTATATACATTTTCTTAATCTTGTGGGTAAATTAAGAAAATAATATGATATTTATTCCTAATTAATCATATTAATATAATGAAAATTCCTGTGGGATAAAATTCATCATATTAATATAATTAATTACAATCAATGTCCATTTCTAAATATGATCCGGAGGCTCTTAATATATAATTTAATTAATTAAAGATGCTGTGGCCACTCTAATTAATTAAATATATGGACCATTGGACATTTAATTTCATGCATAAAATACTCATAAAAATGCATGAAATGACATAATAAATAAATACATCAAGGGCAAAATAGTAAATAAATAAATTGGCCAAGGACAAGATTGTAAAAACATGAAAAATTTGAGGCAAAATCGTTAAAAGAGACGCGCGGAGGGGACATCAGGTGCGTGCCTAGCACGTGCCCGTTTCCGTGGCAAGCGCGTGGTCCGCATGCGCGCGGTCCAACGCCCAACGCACGCGCCTGCAACTGCAGGGCAGTTCCACGCGCGTGAGGGCGCGTGGCGCGTGGATTCCACGCGCCTGCAACCGCAGTGCGCGTGTGGGCTCCATGTGCCTTCTTCCTCACACGAACAGAAGCTTTTCCGTCGGTTTTTCGCCATTTTCAGCCGCGATTTCAGCCCCGTTTCTTCTCCGACAGCCCATCTCAGATCGAAATAAATGATGGGTTTTGAAAAGCATGCCGGCACAACTACATGGGTCAAAGTTACGGCGAAAATGACCAAGAAATAGCCCTCAAATCAAACGAAAAACTCCAAAAATGCAAATCCTCAACCACCATGATTTCCGCCGCCCGATTAGCCTACGGCAAACACCGATATACCAGAAAAACTCATGACTAATATTCCTTATGGTGGTGCGACCGTACGGGTCCAAATTCAAGAGGTGGGTCGCCGGATTTTGCCCGGAATTTGCGGGTTTCTCTCTTGGCCTCAAACTCCGAATTACTGTTCATGTTCAAAAATGCTTGAAAATACACCAAAAATTCGAGAAAAACAAGGCAGAGGCACTAAATATGCTTTGATACCAAATGTTAGACAAAATAATTCATATGCAAAAGCCATGATCGTTTATAGACAAACCTCCAGTCATTGTTCTTGTTTTCGTTCGTCTAAAAAACCTAAAAATACAAAGAAACTTGGGCACACGCTACTAACCCAATTCACTCTCGTACTGATGGTATATTCTGAATGAGAGAGTTTGAGTTAGACCTTGTAGTTATCCGTTAGAATGAACGATCGTTCCTTTATAAACCGTCTTCCATCAAGGCGGTTACCAAATGGGCGGTTGTCACGAAAAGGTACATATGTGGAAAAACTGTATGTCGAAGAACCATCACTTTAAGAGAAAATGAGGGTCCGGAAATGTGGGATCACAAAATAAATAACACACCGAGGTAGTTTTGCATTTATCACTTGAACGAGTGTATCTTATAATATTAACCTGTGCAACCGTGACTTCTACCATTGGAACCGCTACATTAAATCGGTACACACAAGGATAAGCTACACTGGACATTTTACACTTTTTGAGGAGCATCGTTTCTAAGCACTAAGAGAGAACAAAAGCAGTCAATCTTAATTTGAGACCCACCTCTTTTGTGTGTGTGTGTGTGTGTGTTGATCTCATGAGACCTAACTTTGAACAATATCCAAGACATGATCACGTTATCGTGCACACCATTAAAATAAATAAAAAAAATCACATTATATAGTTCACAACAATGCATTCAAATAATATAGTTCACATTCTTATATTATTAAAACAACCCATAAATTACAAAAAAAAAAAAAAAACCCATAAATAAAAATAACTTGCGCCCACATGGCATAGATCTTCGACTAGGCTACTTCCAAATTTGCACGTAAGGGCAAAGGACGATGCCAAACTAGCATCTTGTTCCTTGAAGTACAAATGTGTAAAAAAAGGGGGAAATTTCATAACCCATATACTTTTAAATAATTGCTCACTTGACGCCCTCAGCGGTTCTCGTCGGCTTCTGGCAAGGGTGTCCTGGCTGGCTGAGGGTCCCCTTGCTAGATCTAGTGAGGGCCAACCTCAGTTGTGGCCAATGAGGCGTCCTAGCCCTCCTCCTCATCAGCCATCATTGAGGCTAGTGATCGGCAGAGGGAAATAAGGAAAAAAAGATAAAAGAGAAACGAAAGAGAAAAAGGGAAAAAAGGGAAAAAAACAAAAACAAATTCAGAAGATGTAAAGAAAATTTAAAAATCATCTACATTAGCACCGGCCATGCTACTTAGAATGATCCATGCTGATTGGAATGTCACGAGACTTGATCAGTTAGTCAGAAACAAACTCTTTGTACTCAACAAGTAATGAGGCTTAATTGGTTAGTCAAAAGCTTGGTGTGAGTTTATGAACTTGAGGGAGGGGGCTAAACTGATAGCTGTGTTTAAGGGTTACCGACAACAAGTAAAGAATCATTGCCAAGCATCAGGGTCGAATTACGAAGTCCATAGATGATCAACTACCGTAAATTCTACTATGTGTCGGATCGGAGAAAAGGAGAGAGAAATAAAGAACGGTGAGAGGTTGGAAGGTGGTCCGCCCCTCCAATCCGCGAAGGCCAGCTAGCCGTCGCTACTACTCGAGCAAGGGCTACCGCCCTTGCCACAGGCCCGGTGGCGGCCCTCCACCACCAATCTAGGCAAGGGCTATCAGGTCCTCATTGCTATCCCCAGTTCGTGAAACAGCACGTGCGGACGGCTTGATCATAAGCGGCAGCAGCCGGCCATCGCTAGAAGTAACGAGCCCTATCGCCTCCGAAAACCATCAACGAGGGACATGCAAATAATTGGCAGTAGATGGCAGAAAAGACTAGGGTATCTCATTGGATTCATGCCCGCTTGTTTGAATTTTGTTTTCCTGGGATGGATTTGTCCCCTTTAGTTCTTTCATATTAATGGGGAATGGATTCATTCATTTGCTTTGCATGCATTGTATATTTTTGAAAGGACACTAATCACATGGGGCACGATGGAGTCGAGACGTCAAAATCGAAATGCTAGTGTGACTCAGTGTGACTCAAGGTTGTCCCTACTCATCCTCCCTTTTATCTCATCGTCTGTTCGGGCAATCCTGCATGCAACTTGTGTTCAGACATCTATGCAGAGCCATGGTCATCAGTTTTCTTTCTTTAGCATCTGCATACCTTTGTAGCTATCATATTCTCGGAACGTGTCTGGTCACTTACTTAAATACTTCTGTTTGTCGTATTTTGACAGTGGCACGCGGATTAAGACCCGCAAACGGAATATTGCGGCTCCTCTGGACCCTGCATCATTTGCGGATGCAGTGGTCCAGATTTATCTGGATAATGCTGGTGATCTGGTAATTTTGCCACCAACGTGATAGACAATCCTATTCAAGTTGCATTTTGCAATTTAAATTGACCTAGTATTTCCTGTTGCAGGAACTTGTTGCAAAGAGTATTGAAGCTTCAGATCTCGACTTTTCGAGATATGGTGACACCTTCTTTGAGGCAAGCTTCTTTATAATTCTATTTCTTGGCTTTTGTTTGTATCTTGCATTTATTTTTAAGAAGAAAAGTGATAATGTAGCAACCTTAATTGTGTTCTTACATGGTTCAGGCGCGTTCTGTGTCACAATGAAGCCTTCTTTGATGATGCAGTTCATCCACTTACAATTTCAGTGTTGAGTGATTGTGAGACTTCCTTTTTTTCCTGCGTGCTAAGAATGACCTATTTAAGTAAAGATTCAGGCTTAGCTTGTAGGGATGGGAACTTGGTATGAATTAATATGCCCTTTAGAGTGCAGTTAATTTACTGAAGGTGTTTCAGCCTCTTTTAAGGTCTTGTTGGGATGTAACATGATATTTTTAACTGGTAGTCAGGCATTAATAAGCATACGAAGGAGAAATTAGCTCCTTGAATATTTTTTCCTTCTGGCTACATATGCAGAGTCTTCTCATATCAGTTTGCAGCTCATATGAAGCTTTATGTGGATATAGGGTAACAAGAAGAATAGGCCAAAAAGAATCATACATTAAGAACAGGGAAAGTGAACGAATAATATATGGAGAGAGAATGTTAATGTGACCATTATATGATATTGCACTATGTACGGGAAATCCATAGGAGGTTGGAAAGGGATAACTACTATGCCTTCTTCCAAAGTAGGGTTGTCATGATTTCAACATAAATCCTTTTATTTTTGGTGGTTACCGATATATATGCTTTATGAAGATGAGAATAAAATATAACTATTGGATTTTCTCATTTCGCACTTTGCTGGCTAGAGTTTTTTTTTTTTTTTTAATAAGTTGCTTGCACTTATCACTCTTTGCTTTCTCGCTTACCTAAAATGTTATGTTAGCTTTTTGCTAAACATACAAAATCAAGCGGCGAGCTTATGCGTCACTTCTAGCCCGGATTCTGACTTAGAGGCGTTCAGTCATAATCCAGCGCACGGTAGCTTCGCGCCACTGGCTTTTCAACTAAGCGCGATGACCAATTGTGCGAATCAACGGTTCCTCTCGTACTAGGTTGAATTACTATTGTGACACTATCATCAGTAGGGTAAAACTAACATGTCTCACGACGGTCGAATATATCATAAATATAATAAGTTCACCAGTTTGATTTGATTCAATCTGAGAATTTGCTAAAATATTAAAAAATCTTCAAAAAGGTTAAAATTAATCTCTTGGGTTATTTTCTCCTAAAAAATTGGTAGTTTTCCAATTTAGAATCCAGCGACCTTCGTCAACCACTAAGCAAGGGCCAGTGCGGTCACTCGGCCCTAGGCAAGGCCTGGGAAACCCTTGTTGGGCCGCAAGCCTAATGCATACACTCAAGACGTTTAGTGGAGCGGTGAACCTCCCTGTTTGTCATGATTCCGATCTGACTAGATTAGCAGTCAAACGCAAAGCGCTCGGAGGATCAGGCCGTGACATCCCCATTTAGTGGTATTAGAGCAGGTTGATGGATGGAGTGATAAGGTGCGATAAGTTTACGAGATAATTAGTAAGAATGACCTTTATTTCATGCTGGTGCATGTCTATGTTAGCTATTTGGTAAATTATTTGTGTGGTGGTTGCTCAATTTCTAATTCCACATTGTAGATACAGTTCATGACATTTTTCCCGGTCATTGAGTCCCTGCTTCCACCCTTCAGGAGTACAATCGCATCGTATGTTCAACTAACTAGTAAACGCTGGATTTGATCAATCAAGTGAAGCATTTGTGAAGACCTATCCACGGCATTAGTTAGCATCTTCCTCACCTCTCCTTAGCCTGAACCAGCAATCCAAAGTCCCAACCAAATGAGACCCAACAATTGGGAGACTTGGACGGTCTCTCCTTCATGTAAATTAGAAACACAGAGCAATTCCTGGAGAAGACACAACAGAAGTCATGAATCCCGGTCATGATTTTCCTCGTCAAGAGAAGCTGAAGCCGAAGGCCATGATCATAGGAGGGAGCATAGCAGGTGTGTCCTGCACACATGCGCTCATTCGGGCAGGGTGGACGTTGCGGTCATAGAGAAATCGTGCAAGCTCCGAAAGGAAGCCCCACCGGTGCAGGACTCAGCTTGGATCGGCTCTCTCAGGAGTTCATCGGGTCCTGGACAGGGCGCCCTGATCTGGTGGCATTAAAGGTCAAGCTTTAAGGGGTCTATGTTAGTACAAAAACACGAGTGTTGGAAATCTGTTGGTAAACATGGATTCCAAAAGCATTAGATCAGTCCGTCCCATCATTTTGGACATCCCAGCACCCTGAGGGCCCGCTGAAACAAGAACACGAAGGAGAAAGGAAGAGGTCCCAAACTCATGTTTATTTTAAAGATGGGACCCGTTGACTTTTATGGTTCCATAGCTTCTGGGGCTTTTCTTCGACCAGAGATTCCAATAGAAACTTAATTTCAGTTTCAAGACTTGTACCTTTGGGATACTCTTTTAACTTTTCAGATTCAAATTTCTGGCCTCATCCTTGTAACTTCAGCCACGTCAAATAATTTTGCGACCAAAACGGCACCACATCACTACTGATTACCTTTCATTGTCCATGTAAGTCCCCACATAGAATTTTTAACAGCGTTGATTAATGGAATCATAAACTATAGGAAAAGGAAAAAAAAAATTGATGAAGGAAGAAGTAAAGCAAGAGAGCTTCGCATAAAAATCAATTTATATTGTCCATGTATGGAAAACCATCAATATAATATTTGGTCTATGGTAGAGATTTTTGTAATAACATAATATAAATAATATATGTGTGTACCATTTCAACCATTGTTTAAAATGCATGGTTACCATTTCAATCTGCCTTGCCTGTCTTTGCTAATCATGCTTGGATAGCCATAAGTCAACTTGGATCCACCTCTACCGCCTAGAAATCCGACTTCAGTAATTTTCGTGCCCATAATTGACAAATTGATTTTGAGTGGAGAGATGAATCAGAATACATCAAAAAAAAAAACAGAGAGAGAACCGAAATTAGCCCAAGGCCTCTCTCTTTCTTCCTTTTAGAGGAACTATAGATTAACTCATATATTAAGCATCATCATTAAAATGCACATTTAAGATATTGCATTTGGGAGAATTAGACGAAAGGTGCGCCGAAAAAGAACCTCCGAGATGGCCGAGAAGAGCAAGCTGGGGGACCAACGGCCAATTTCCCCACCACAAAAGATTCCTGCCACTGGAACTCCAGGAAAGTTCTCCACAAATGGTGAGCTATCGACATTGAAATCATTGAAAAAAGATTCTCCACGGCCAAAGGAAGAGAAAATGAAACCTCCGAAAACCCAGGGTTTGCCAGCACTCACAACGACATTCCCCATTTTATCAGAGGAATCAGAATCACTCCCCAGATTCAGACTTCTCAGGCGCGCTGAGACTTTATGGCATGAGACAAGGGCAGCTGCAGGATCAGAATAGTAAAACTGGAAACTATCTCCGCTTTCAATGCCAGACCCCTCAACACGAAGGTATTCAACACCCCTGTAAAAAATTCAAGAATAGTCCTGAATAAGGAGGATAAAATGTAGTTTCACTTGAAAAAGCCCAAGGTGAAGTGGACTATTGCTTTGTTGGGTGATGGTCAGCAAACTTCATCGATGAAGGCGTGAGGGGATGAATCCATTGGTCGTTCCGTCGAGCACAATTGCGAGGAGTGTTGAGGAGAACAAGAGTCATCTGAGAATGGTACGTCAGACCTTGAGGATTCATGAATTGTACGCTAAGTTTAGTAAGTGCGAGTTTTGGTTGACTCGTATTGCCTTTCGAGGTCACGTGATTTTAGGTGAAGGAATTTCCGTGGACCCGTCCAAGATTGAAGCAGCGATTAGTTGGCCGAGACCACCCGCCGTTGTCGCTGGGCTGCGCGTAGTTCGGGGGGCAGAAGTTGGTGGCTGTGACGAGTATGGAGGCGCTGCCGGAGTGGCACCACTGCGGGTCGTTGGCACACTTGATCTCAAAGCACGCGCCGCAGCTGAACCCGTTGTTGAACAGCGCGGTGCTCAGCGCGGCGGTGTTCACGCCGTAGCCCTGCCTGTAGAGGTTGCCGTAGCCGCAGGCTCCACCTATGAATTGGTGAAGGAGAACGTCAGTACAAGTATCAGATTCCGTTTGAAGTATGTGACTCTGCAGTTTGCGACGTGTTTGTGGATATTATGTACATTGGTGAGGAGATTCGATGGTAAATGAAGAGATTCGAACGCGAACTTGGGAGTATTACTTTGCAAATGCCCATATTCCAGGCCTAAAGAGGCATGTCATCAAGAAGGCATCCTCCCCATGACAAAATAATAATAAAACGACGTTTTGAAAAGAGGAGCATACATTATGCTTCCAATAGCGGATGCATATGGTATCTTCGCCATCCGCTCTCTTTCTTTAGGAGTGTTGGGACACATTTCCTTAGAAAGACGAATCCCTTGCCTAAAAGGCAATAATCCTCTCTTGGAACATTGCATGTTAAACCAGGGTAATTTCAGGATGGCGAAAGCTATGCATGCTTATGCAATAAGAACTGCAACTGGCGGCTATTCTGATGAGAATATGGGAGTTATGCTAAGTACTGCTTTGATGGATATGCATGCCAAATGCAGCAACTTGGGGACACAATAGTATCAGAACTACTACTTTTAGCCTTGTTTTTGGGGATGAATCCCGAGCTTTTGTGATCAGGGGAAGGTATTTCTTTCGTACTTTCCTCACCCCTTTGAGATGGAATATCTCTGGAAATTTCCTCCCTCTTTTGTGCCGGCACTCCTCTTGAAGTACCTTCGCCAAAATTCCTATTTCGATTCGTTTCCTCACCGAGTTTCTTCCTTCCCTTGGAAATGCCCTTCACCATCTCGCTCTCAGTTTCATCTTCCAAATCCGGAATCCCCTCCCTCTCCCTCACCTCCAAAAACAGCCAAATTATGAGTTATTTTAAGGCTTCTATCCTAATAGGTGAGTTTATACTAATCAAATTCTATCCTGGAGAAATACTAGAATTGCTATCTAGTATTCTTTCGAATAAAGGCAACTTTTCAAAATGTTGCAAAAAACAACAAAGACAACCTTTCGTAAACAAGTACGTTTCAAAGGTTATGTTGAAAAGATATAAAGATTCGGAATTAAATAAATAATAAATAATAAATAAACGTAACTTTTCGCGAATAGTCACACTGTTTCAACAAGATTTATAGTTAATTTTTATAGAAATAAATCCGAATTTTCTCAATAAATAAAATAATGAACGTTGAAGGGGAATACTTTTGCGATTTGTTCGTCGTATGGGAGATTGTACACTTTACACATCATTCCCCATTATACTCCCACTAGGATTAAATAATGATGATGATGTCGTCTCATCAGTGGTTGTAATTGAGAATGAAGAAAATGTCAAGGGTGAGGTGTTACAATTGTGACAAGAAAGATCACTATGCTCGCAACTGTTGTGAGCCGAAAAAGGTAAACATCTCTTGTACATTTGAGAACTTTGCTTATGTGTCAAGTTCTGTATTATTGGCTGAATCCAATCCTTTGTGGACTGTAGATTCATGAGCGACAGACCATGTAGCGAAGGATAGAGAATCCTTCGTGGAATTCCGACGAGTACCAACTGGAACTAAGTGGATCTATGTGGGAAATAACTCCAAAACTGAAGTTAAAGGGATTGGCACCTGCCAATTGAACATGCGTGGTGGACGCACCTTGTTCCTACATGATATTCTATATGCTCCGGAGATTCGTCGAAATTTTAGTGTCTGTTTTGGTGTTGGTTAAGCTTGGTTTTAGTATGAACTTCCATAATAGAGATGTAGATTTGTATTTGGATACAAACTACTATGGTTGTGGTCATTTTCTGGATGGTTTTATTGTACTAAATATTGACTGTGGTGATGTCAATATTAGTTATTCCATTTTTCACGTCTTCCACTTCATATGATAATGATGTGAATATGTGGCATCCTAGACTTGGTCATATTGGCCAGCAACATATGAATAGACTAGCCAAAGAGGGCTTGTTGGGCAACATTGAAAAGTCGATTTGCCCATATGTGAGCATTGCCTAGTAGGGAAAACGACAAAGAAACCATTTGGAAAATGTAAAAGAGCTGAATTTCCTCTGCATTTAATCCATTCTGACATTTGTGGTCCAATAAATGTGAGAGGAAGGCATGGAGCTGTTTATTTCATCACTTTTATAGATGATTATACTCGATTCGGATATATCTATTTGATTTCTCATAAATCTGAAGCATTAAGTTATTTCAAAAGGTTTATGAACTTGGTAAAAAAAAATCAATTGGACAAGAAAATAAAAGTATTAAAATTCGATCGAGGTCGAGAATATTTATCTGATGAGTTCAGAAAATTATGTGATGAAAAAGGAATAGAAAGACAGTTGTCTATTCCATATACTCCTCAACAAAATGGTGTTGCGGAGAAAAGAAACAGAACCCTACTGGAAATGGTTAGGTCCATGATGGCACATGCTAACTTACCTATCACTTTTTGGAGTGATACGTTGTTAACTGCTGCCTATATACTTAACTGGGTGCCTTCCAAATCAGTTACTTCCACTTCATATAAGTTATGGACAGGTAGAAAATCGGACTGAAGTTTTCTTAAGCCATGGGGTTGTGCTGCCTATACTCATGAGCCCTCTCACAAGTTTGGGAAATTGGGTCCTAGAGGAAATAAGAGTATTTTCATAAGATACTCCGGACACTCGAAAGGGTACGTATTCATAGGTGAGCAGGAAAGTGGGAGTATAACTGAATTTGAATCACGGGATATCACATTCTTAGAGAATGAATTTCCTAAGAAGGGCGAAATAGGTGAGGATTACTCCCTATTTGGAACCTTGGATTAAGATAATGAACTTAATGGAGTTCGTCCAAGTGGGAGTAACATGAGAAGTGATGAATCTAATTCAACTCACTCTCAATTACAACCACATGATGAGATGATATCATCATTATCTAATCCGAGTGGGAGCATGATGAGGAATGATGTGCAAAGTGTACAATCTCCCATACGGCGAACAAATCGCCAAAGTATTCCCCGTCAACGTTTTGACATTGAATGGGAAACTTTTATGGTTGCTCCACAAAATGAGGATGAGCCAAGGAATATTAATGAGGCTCTAAATTGTCCTAGTAAGGAAAAATCGATTCATGTAATGAAAGAGGAAATGGAGTCAATGAAGTCAAACCAAGTTTGGGAACTAGTTGATCTTCCAAAGGACGCAAAGCTATTGGGAACAAGTGGGTTCTCAAAATAAAGCGAAAAGCTGATGGCTCGATAGAAAGGCATCAGGCTCGCCTTGTGGCGAAGAGGTATAATCAACAGAAAGGAATTGATTATGAAGAAACATTTTCTCCTGTAGTGAGATTTACCTCGATTCACATTATTCTGGCAATAGTGGTTAGTATGGATCTTGAGTTACATCAAATGGATGTAAAGACTGCTTTCCTCAATGGAGAATTAGAGAAGGAAATATATATGGAACAACCTGCTGGTTTCATTAAAGAAGGCCAAGAAGGAAAGGTATGTCGACTTTTGAGATCGATATACGACCTTAAGCAGTCATCGAGACAATGGTATATACGTTTTCATAATGCCATAATGGCATATGACTTTACAATGATTGATGAGGATTATTGTGTATATATCAAAAGATCCAAAGATCAATTTGTGATCATATCATTATATGTTGATGATATACTAATTGCCGGAAGTAATATGGAGTTTGTAAATATTGTGAAGAGTTGGTTATCTTCCAACTTTGAGATGAAAAATATGGGTGAAGTTGCATACATTCTTGGAGTTAAGATTTCAATAGATCGTTCGAAGAGGTCGTTATCTCTTTCGCAAGAAACATATATAAATAAGGTTCTTGAACGATTTCGTATGCAAGATTGTAAACCCATTGATACTCCTATTGCAAAAGGTGAAGGATTGAGCCATAGACTGTGTCTAAGGACTCTACAAGAGAAGGAACAAATGAAACATGTTCTTTATGCTAATGTTGTTGGGAGCTTGATGTACGCTATGATGTGTACAAGACCTGACATATGTTTTTCAGTTGGAATGGTGAGAAGATACCAATCCAATCCAGGTTAAGCACATTGGAAAGCCGTTAAGAGAATACTGAGGTATCTAAAGGGAACTGCTGATTATATGCTAAGTTATCAAGAAAAGGATCTGTAACTCTAAGGCTATTCTGATGTTGATTATGGAGGAGATTTAAATGAAAGGAAATCTACCTCTGGCTTTGTTTTCTTACTAAATAACGGCGCCATATGTTGGAGCAGTAAGAAATAAACGTGTATAGCCTTGTCCACGATGGAAGCTGAGTTCGTGGCATTATCAGCAGCAATACAAGAAGGTGTTTGGCTTAAGAGATTTTTTGGATCATTTAGGTGTTATTGAGAAAGCTGCAAGTCGATTATTGGTTAACTATAATAGCCAAGCAGCTATAGCGTACACCAAAGATCCAAAATATCATGGCAAGACCAAACACATAGATACCAAGTATAATTTGTCAAGGATATGATTGCACGAAAAGATGTGAACTTACAGTACATATTACGCATAGAATGGTAGCAGATCCTATGACAAAGCCAATACCTAGAGATGTGTTTTGTGGCCATATGAAATCTCTAGAATTGAGTAGAGGCTGATATATTGAATATTGTAATTTCCCTAAGTGTTCACATTTGATGAATTTGTGTTTTCATCATTAATGCCTATGAATCTTTGTTTGATCTTTATGCATCTTAATGCTCAGTGCATTACTTTAAGTTGAGAAAGTATGTCGGACAGATATAAGATTAGCCCACTCACACGGGTAATCGCCTCTATTTACTATGTGATAAATAGAGATGAAACTGTTTTTAAGCTTATTATCTAGGTGATAATCGAGAGCTCAAGCTTAAAATACGTATATCGCCTTAACTGAGTGTTAAGATGATGACATAATACTTACTATGTCCAAAAGTAAAATAACCCACATATTTTACTTTATCTGTATATGATGCCAGATGTGAGTTCTGATGAATTTTGTGAATGAGTAGATACGTGAACTCAAGTTAGACATTGGGTATGTTTGAACTATCATATGTACAGTATTGAAGGTGTAGACATACGCTCCATGGGAAAGGAGTTAATACCGTAATACGTATTTCATACTACATATGCATGAAACAACCAATAAGAGTGGCAAAAGCTTGATCTCAACTTTTATGTCGTGTGAAACTCTTGAGGAAAAGAATTCCTCAATTTTAACGCCCTCATGACTTTTACTTATTCTTAAGATTTCTATTTAGTGTTTGCTATCTTAGGATGTTGCCAATGGTCATGAGTTGATTCGATCTAATGAGACATTTCTAGAAAAGTAAGCTGAACTGAAATTGAGAGTTTGAAGGAAAGAGGAAGATCGAATTTGGAGAATCACATTGTAGTTTTGTATTCACCGGTTAACCAATTATGACTGTCTTTGGGATAATCATAATTGTGAATACAATATATATATATATATATATCATTGTTTAAAAGAGATCAAGAGAGATATAAATGTGATCGATCGATCTAGGATACTGCATACTAAATCTACTCAGAGTGTGATGCCCATTATGAGCTGCTATATATTCCTAACAGATATATAGCAACGAGCTCTCAAAGTATGCTGGTCGCACGGATTATTCACCTGTATGAATGTTGAAGAGAGGTAAAGAGGATCCTATTCAGCCCACCATGTGCGAGTGGGAGATGATGGTTTTATTAATTATTGTGATGGGCCTAAGTTGGCCCGTCCGCCCATGTTGGGCCTAAAAGCCTGGCCCACAAAATTAGGGCACATGGATGGAGGGATACGTTGAAGAGTTGTAACTTTTGGGGGGACGTCTTTTGCTGAAGGGACACGTCTTTTGAAGAAGACGTATTTAAAGGGGGAAAAAAAAGAAAACGTACCTTTCTTGGATGTACATACGCTTTTCTTTTCCCCTCTCCCAAAACCAACGTAAGTTTTCTCCCTTTTGAACCAACAGTAGGCTCCTTGGTAGACCGGGATCAGATTTTTCCTCAAACTTCAACGTTGGTGTTTAATCTGTGAACAATAAGGTACGCTCGATTATGTAGTGTAACTTTCGATCGGTGATACATGTTATTCCTGGGCTCGTCTTCCGCATTCGTTTTAGGGGTTCGATTTAGTGTCGAATCCGGTTTTTGGGAATCCGATATTCCCAACAACTCTGAAGAAAGAGGAAGGTTACCGGGTCAGAGTCGACTAAATCACCTAGATTCCGGGATCTCTCGGTGAACAACGGTCAAGCCCTCCACAGAGAAGAGGGCTGGACTCTGGCCATAGCCCATGAGCTGTTCAAGATCTTCAAGCTTCTCTTTATGGGCCTGACCGTCAAATCTGTTGACCTAGACGGCACCCGGTGCATGTTCATGAGCCTAGGCATGGATTCGGCGCAGGCTTTTAAAATCATGGAGATCGAGCTCGGGTTCACGTACGATCTGCTGTTCACCAAGGCCCCAATGGTGAAGTGTGCTTGGGGCGTCGTTTGTTGGGTCATAGGTGCCGTGTGCCGTGTTGGTAATCTTCTCCTTACAGGATAAGAAGTATTACACCAAAGTTGACATCTGTATAACTTTCTTACTGATAAGTGTGGCTACATTTTTGGAAATTTACTCGCTTCTTCAAGCAATTTCTTCCGATCGGATCCACCACTGGCGGCTTCAGAGACGCGGGAGATCCGCAATTTCGTCTGCCATCGCACTCCTCCAGTTCAGCCCGATACAAATATTTTCGAATTCCATGGCCCAGTTCCCCCTCTTAGAGATCATCCTTCAGGAAAAGAAAAGGCATCTTCCGCCATCCGAGGTTAGCCAAGTTGCACATGGCGGTGGGGAAGAACTTCTACATCAATTACAAAAATTTCGGCCTCAACATGAAAGGATTGGTCTTCGGTCGCATGAGGGACATGGTCGAAAGACTGGAACAAACCACCAAATTGAAGAGCGGGGTGGCGAGTCTTAAGCTGGAGGCGAGCCATGTACTGAAGAAGTCTAACTGCGATCATCTGAGCTGGAGTTTAGAGGAGATGGAGTTTGACCAGAGCATCCTCATCTGGCACATCTCCACTGAGCTCTGTTACTACGAAGACAGGAGCGGGATGCAGTACGGAGACATCAAGAACACCCGAATGAGGCTCCGTTTGGGAACCACTTTGGAAAGCCCCTTGGGAATCCAAAGTCCATTTGCCCAAATATTTGGTGTTTGGGAACACCCATTGAAACTTACCTTCAAGGAATGCTAGCATTCCAAAGGCTGAAAGCCCAAGGCAGGTCCTAGGCTGCCTTGGGCTTTTAGCATTTTCGAAATGCCCGTGTTACTGTTGATGAACTACTGTTCATCGTCTTCTCCGGCAGCGTAGACGAGCTTTAGAGGCCGGCGAGTCACGGCTGAGGTCGGCGAGGTCGCGGTGACCGTCACCGGCCAGTCGCGCGACCCCGGCGAGTCGCGGCGACCGCCCGCGAGGCGCGCAACCCGGCGAGTCGCGTCGCCGCAACCAGATCTGGTCGCGCGAAGGTCGCGCGACCTCCGGCGACTAGATCTGGTTGCGCGGAGGTCGGGCGACCAGATCTGGTCGCGCGGAGGTCGCGCAACCAGATCTGGTCATCGAAGGTCGAGCGACCACCCAGCGACCAGACCTCCGCGCGACCTCAGGCGCGACCCAAATATGGGTCGCACCGGTCGCCACGAGGTCGAGCGACCTCCGGCGGACCTAGATTTAGGTCGGGCGACCCTCGCCGAGGTCGCCCGACCACGAGATCGCCGACGGCCGCCCGCTTGGTCGGTGAACTTTTTTATTTTTTTATAATTTTTTTTAATCACCAAAGTTTTTTGTAAATGTGTAATCCTCCAAACATCATTTTACTCAAAGATACTTACAAAGGGCTTTCAAACTATAATTTACCAAACACAATTTGCATTTTGGAAAACACCTTTAAGTCAAAAGTATTTACATTTTCCTAAAGACTTTCCCCAAAAGTTTTCCCAAACGCACCCTGAGTATGTTGTTCTCCCGGTACATGCTCTATCTTCTAGTATTCTATCCTTCCATGTTGCCAACAGGGGTAGTGGTAGTCCGATACGAAGACCCTTTGGTCGAAGCTCAGAAGTTCTACGACGACAAGCTAAGCGATGTCGTCGAAGAAGGAAGGCAGCGTCTCATCGGTCGTCATCGAGTGTGGGCGCATAAATTATTCAAGAAAGAGGCAAATGTCCACACCCATTTTCATAGTTGCAGCAAGGCGCACCAGTCGAGAGAGTCGTGCGACCTGTGCGAAATCTGCCAGCTTCTGCTCCAGTGAGAGCCGACCTCTCCGCGTCGAAGCTGCGCGGAGCCAAAAGCACGTCGGTGCTGTTAAGCAGTTGAGATCAGTCAACACGTGGGACATAATCAGCAAGGTCTGGGTGAGGATGCTGGTTTACGCGGCTTGCCAGTAGGGCGTCAAATGAATGGGTCAAGTCAAAAATAATCCTACCGAACTCATTTAATCCTTTTTGACTTTTTTTTCATATAATATAAATTTAATGACCCATACCCGACTCATATTATCGAAACACATTAATATTTAACTTAATCTAGAAAAACTCACTCATTATTTAATCTACTTTAAGCTCTTCACACACGCGCGCTCGCGCGCGCTCACACACACACACACACACACACACACACACACACACACACACACACACACACACACACACACACATATATATATATATATATATATATATATATATATATAATATGTTACTCGAATAAAAACTTCATATCAAATTAAAAAAGTAAATCAAACAATAAAAATTACTAAATAAAATAAAATAAAAAAGTGAAAAACCTTAAATTAAGATACCTTTGAAAAATTCTTGATAAGAAAAAGTTTGATTAGTTAATGATTGACATGAAAATAATATTTATTTATAATAAATCTTCTAGGATACGAAAATGCATGACTTCTTAATTGTGATTTATCAAATTAAAAATTATGTTATAATGTTTAGAATTTCTATTTCAATATTAATTGAATTCCGATCTAAACAACATCAAGGTTCCTCTAAAAGTACTTCTCTAGTATGTATATGGATATCTACCTATCAAAAATATTAAAAAGAAATCGAATTTTAATTGTTTGCAAAATTTTGAATTTGTTATTATTATTTCTTTTTTTATTTTGCTTTAGTTTTCTTTTCTTTTCTTTTTTTTCTTCTTTTCTCTTTTCTTTTTCTTCTTCTTCCTTCTTCTTCCCCCTTGTTCCTCCGCTGGTGGCGATCGGCCCGAGCACACCAAACCGAGCTCCATCAAGGTCAGCAAGCTTGCGGCTTGCCAAATCCAAGCAAGTCCGAGCAAACCAAGGGCGGCAAGCTCGTGGCTTGCCGATCCGAGCAAACCCGAGCTCCGTCACAAATTTGGTGAGCCTCGTCGCAGCAGGTGAGCTCGTGGCTCACTAGATCCAGCAAGCCCAAGCTCAACCAAGGCCAATGAGCTTGTGGCTCGCCAGATCCAAGGGAGCTCTGGTGTCACCAAATCCAAGCGAGCTCCAACGTCGCCGATCGTCGTCGTGCTGGCCACTAACTAAGGAAGGAGGAAGAAGAAAGAAAAAAAAAAGGAAAGAAAAAAGAAAAAAAGAAACGAAAAATGAAATATAAAAAACAATTCTAATTTCAATTTTTATAAGAAAAACATTTTTATCAAGTTAAAGGGGGAAGTTGGGTTAGAAATGGGTTTCTAAGTCAAACCCACTTAAGACCCATTTAACTAGTCCCTTTAAAATGTAAATTACTCATATATAACCCATTTTAAAATGTAAGTGACCCATATATGATTCATTTATAATTTAAATAAGTCAAATATGGGTTTAAGACCAATTTTGACACCTCTACTTGCAGGCACAAAGGCTACGTCTACTACGGGCCTAAGCAGAGGAGGAGAGCTTCTCACCCACATTTGGCTTCTCATGGCGCATCTCGGCATAGCGCAGTCGGTACAAACTTCGGGAGATCGGTCTGGCGGAATGTTTCTTTTGGTTAAACGTGATGTTTTATTTGAGTGAGGTAAATAAGGTAAACCCATCATCATGCTGGGATGGTGAGAGGTTGAGTTTATTTCAGTTCGTGTTGCGGTATGGAGTCGAGTCAGAAGTAATGAAAATGTGTGTATCAGGAGTTCAGAGGCATTCCACTGAAGCCAAATAAGTCACTCCTCAAAGTGATTCATGACTTTTCTCATTCGTGATTTTGGTTAGTAACTCCTCAATGTAATGGACTCCCGCTTCAGTTTGTAAGTTTTTAATTTTGAGAAAGTAAATGCGTACGTGAGACTAGTGATTTCTCGGGAAAAACCAAAAAAGACATCATAGATAATAACATTACATATAAAACCCAGCAAATAAGCAAATTGATGTCTTTTGATTGCGAATTATAGATCCTCTTTATAGACAAAGGGAAAGGGTTAATAAAGAAACAAATCAAATCATATGTTACAAAACTATTGCCAATTGAGGGCGGTCACAATTTCCATTAGAGCTGTTACCGAAACGAGGGCTTGAATATTTTCAACACTGTTGAGAAATCCGGTAGAACATTGGTGGCTTATGTGATGGACGGTGCCGACCATGACCAATGGTGATGCCCCATATTGGTGGTCCCCCAGTAGATGAACAAGACATATGGGTTGTGCGGGAGCTATTTTCAATTTGGAACTTGAATGTGTTGGAACATTTGGTGGATTCTTAGGAAGTACCGATACTCTCCGAGAGTTTTCGTATGGTGTTGAACACTCCGACACTCTTTAACACATGAATGTGGAATCCCAACATGCATTGGGACAATTTTAAATTTTTGTGATAAATAAAGGGTGAAAATGTAAATATGTAAATAATAATAATAATAATAATCAAGTGAAGAAGAAGTGATTAATTGTCAAATTGAAACCATGAATGATATTGACAAATGATGAATTAATATTCTTAATATAAATTCATTATATGCTCTTTTTATTATTTATTTATTTGTAAATTTAAATCAAATAAATTTGATAAAATCATAATTTATTATATATTATATATATACAACATGCCAAAATTCTCTATTTTTTATAAATGACGTGTTGACATATCATATCTTGTTGTATCATGTGTCACATGTCACGTGTTGATATTACTTAGGTTTGCATTTTCAATTTGTGAGAATAATACGACGAGTTGAAAAGAAAATTAGATAATAAAAATAAATGAATAAAAGAAATTAACAAGTGGATTTAATGAGGATTGGGCTGATTCTATTTCTAATTGGTTTGGGGTATGATTTAAGACGGGCTTGACTCAGCTCTAAATGTTTGGGCTAGGTTCGATTCTTTTATACGAAATGGGTTTAGTTCAGTTGAAGAGGTTTGATGTAAGAGACTAGTAATGTTCCCAGCTTAAGCGCAAAATTGGAAATTTAGTTAGAAAAAAATAAGCCTCGATTAGGTTGTTAAATTATTATGTATTATGCGTGTTTATGGAAAATAAATGATATGGAAAATATTTTTCTAAAAATAATAACCTATATTACATATAAAATGAATAAACGAAAAATATTTTTATCGTCCTCGGAAATAATAACACATAAGTTGTTGCTGATAATGAAGGATTTCTTGATAACTAATAATTTCAATCGATACAAATAATTATATTTACGAAAATATTTTTCAAATCATTCATTTTCCGTAAAACAAACGGGACTTAAAGATATATGGGGCATGACTCTACTGAATCCAAGAACTTAAAGAAGAAAATCACATGAGCTTTAGCTTGTGATTGTTCAATGAAGTATGCGTAATTTCGGTACTTGAATTCAATTTGACATAAGTCTTTTTCATTTCTCCAAATATATATGGTTAATTGGGAAAAAAAAAAAACGGCTTCAATAAAATTCATATGATTCGATCATCATCATCAAATAATTATTAAGTTCCAAAATTTAGGAATCAAAAACCACCCAAAACCAATCCTTTGGCCCGGTTCCAATGCTTATCCCTAATATGAGCTTCAGCTCGATGTGAATCGATGAAAGATGCACGATTTGGGCACCTGAATTCAATACAATACCCGTTAAAAAAGGGCTTCAATAGGGTTCATATGATTCGATCATCATCATAATCAAATAATTCCCAATTCTTTTCTCCACTTTCTATTCATTTTCAAAAGCTGCATCGAACGGCTAGGAACATTCGAGCTTGGGATCCGCCAGAGCCGAATAGAGTCCCATAATGGTTTTCATCTTCTTCTGCTGTCTTTCGAGAAACACGTCCAAATCCCAGTGTAGGCCCAGCCATTACAGTCCGGCCCACCTCTATGCCCCCAATAATTAATCCCGCTCTTATCATCTAAATTATTTATAAAAAATGGTGGGACCATCCTAATATTTTTAATAAAACCGCCAAAACGAAGGTATTTTTTTTTTTTTTTTTTGGCAATTTAATGTTAACAAATTCATAGTTACATGGTAGGCCGCCTTCTAATCATTAAAAAAATAAATTAAAAGTTAATATCATGAAAACCCCCAGTTAGTATACATTTGATAAAATTACTGGAAGCTAATTTTTAAAATCTCATACTAATATACCTTTGATAAATTTGTCCAAAGTTAGTATACTCGTGACAAATTATTGTTAAATTATTGAGTTGGATGATATGTAATAGTTAACTAATGTATCAATTTAAGATTTTATTTTCTATCGTATGTATCGATATCCAAATATTTAGATTTGGTACATGAAGATATGATCTTATAAATCTATCTTAATGTCATAGTTAACTGGTGTATCAATTTAAGATTTTATTCTCCTTTCGTCACAATTGTACTTGTTTCATGATTTTTTGTGATATTAATCCAATTTAACAAAAAGTATATTTGCTACTACCAATTTGTGGTTTTTGGCAATTAAAAAGTTAGTTTGAGTATAATTTAAGATTTTATTCTCTATCGTATGTATCGATATCCAAATATTTAGATTTGATACATGAAGATATGATCTTATAGATCTATCTTAATGTCATAGTTAATTGGTGTATCAATTTAAGATTTTATTCTCCTTTCGTCACAATTGTACCTGTTTCATGATTTTTTGTGATATTAATCAAATTTAACAAAAAGTATATTTGCTACTACCAATTTGTGGTTTTTGGCAATTAAAAAGTTAGTTTTGAGTATAATTGTTACAAGTATACAAATTTTGAGTTTTTTGTTATCAATTGGAGTAAATTTAGTACCAATTTGAGATTTTCATGATATTAACCCAAAAATTAAATATATAAAGCCATTTTTTTGGGTCAAAATATAAAGCAGCTTTAAAGGTTTATATCTATATCAAGGAGTGGGTGGGGCCTTTCTCCACACCCTTTTTAGCGAGCAGTGTTTCGAAATTGATAGACTAAATTACCCTCTAAATAAATCTCGCCCTTTTCCATCTATCATGTGTACACCATGTGACCCCTACAGAAAGATCGTTTCCGTATCATATCAATACTCTCTCGAAAGTGGGGTTGCCATCTTCTCCACCGTTATAGATCTCTATCGTGCCGATCATTTCATCTTCGAAATTGACTCATCTTTCCACTAAATTTCGAGTATTTTTAGATTTGATATGACGACACGATTAGAAATAAAAAAATAAAAAAGGAAGCCAAATATTCTCCTTTTGATGGGTCATTCCCGGTTTGGACATAAAAAATAAGATTTTCATATTTTTAACACTTTCGAAGGGTACAAAAAAAGGGCAAATTTTTAAAAGCAAATTACAACAGGAAGGAAAGCAGGAAATAAACCCCCGCCACATGCTCGAATACTGGAAAAAAAGAGAAAAGACAGCAGCAGATAAAATAAAAACGAGGAGAAATATCCACACGCTCGTCAATAATGGAGGTGGCGATGTCGTTTCCCGGTATAAAATAAGAAGAGCCCCACGTACTGATCACCCGCAGTCCAGAGCTCTGCTCCCTTGCTCGCCTACTCCGTACTCCCCATGGCCATCACCACCAGCTTTCCCTCCTCGTTCCCCACCCTTCGCTCGCGCACGTGAGCAGAGACTCGCTCAGGTAGAGAGAGAGAGAGAGAGAGAGGTGCGCGAGGGACGTCGCCGCGTGGACGACTGGTTCCGGCTCTGGCAGGGAGAGCAGGTACGTCGGGCTCCCTTTTTGTTTTTTTTTTTTTTGGCGGTTCTGGTTTTGGGTCCCCAAGGATTTAGTCCGCATCTGGTTGGAGATCGAGGAAATGAAGAGATGGGTTGCGGCCGGCCAAGGAGAACCGGCCGCCGAGTCTCCGTCGCCGGCGGAGGGAGAGAGGCCGCCGGGAACGGAAAGGTGAGGAGAAAATGCGGGGAAATTTACCTGGGGAGAGGAGAAAAAGCGAAAGCAACGAGACAGGAAAAAAGGGTAGGACAATGTGGGGCGGCCAGCGGCCGAGCGGCTGTGCGCCGCACGTGTGCACGTGACCCTCGCTACTTTTTCCAGGCGGCTTCGGGGCAGGCGTGCTCCTCTGCGGGAGCCCGCATGGGATCTAGCCGTGCGACCCACCGAAGTTATAAACTGGACGAATTTAATGACAGTACAAGAGTTTCCGGAATTGGATGATTTGCAGTAAATAGGTTGCTGGATCTCGTGATGCGATTACCCCTTAAGAGAAAGATGATGTCGATCCTCCAAAATCCTAGCTTCTGAAGGGGGGCGGGGACAGAGAAAATCTGCACGAAAGTTTCGTCTTTTCGAAGTGTTGGAGCAGTAAAATTTTAATGGGGTGCCTGCAAATTCTCATTAGGAAGTGGGATAAATGATTTAGTAGGAGAATGTAGACATCGATATTACCAAGATTTTTCGTGGGGGCAATGATGTTTCCTTGCCAAGATACATATGAGGTGCGCAGATATGCATTGAGAGATTCTTGTCTTGAATTCATGGTGCTCTTACGTCGTTTTTCTGCTCCAATGGCTAGATACCCGAAACTTGAGGCAGCTCGGACTGAACCGAACCAAACTGAAATGATTCGATTCAAATGCAATTGGTTTGATGATATTTTTGAGATGTCAGGCGTGGTTTATTAACTTCCCATCTTTCTGCATTGATGTTGTGTTTACAGATTACAGTCAAGTATTGAGAGAACGTGGAAAAACCAAGCAAAACGACGGTGTTTCTGTCCAGTCATAATTGAAGCGGCCTGTTTTGCCATCCTTGATTGTTGGGGACGAAATGGAGTGGATTTGGGGAACTTGGTTTCTGGTGGCTGTTCTTACGGTGTGTTGGTATCGACATAGATCAGTGAAAAACAAGACATATGAGAGGCGCGGAGTTCCGAAAGGTAGCTCGGGTTGGCCTCTTATTGGAGAAACACTTGACTTCATTGCCTGTGGATACACTTCCAGACCTGTTAGCTTCATGGACAAGCGCAAACATCTGTAAGTCCAGTTATTGTCTTTGGTGATTCTAGCTGCGTAATTTTTTTTTTTTTTTTAATAGCTCGGGGAGTCCCAAACCTTTTGGCTTGACTAACACAAGTGAATGTATCTACATAAATTTGTTTCCACATCCCGTATTTTCTCAACCCAGCTAGTTACAACAAAGATCTATAGTCATTTCACTTGTGTTAGTCAAACCAAGAAAGTATCTTCTTTGTTGTAACTAGCTGGGTTGAGCAATAGATGATACCAAAATGAATTGAAGGCCATGTGTTTAAGGGTCATGGAAATTGTCGAACAATCCTAATTCTTCATAGTCATTTCCTCATACAACTTGTTGATGTATGCCTGCTTTCAAAGTTACTTTTTGCTCCGGTCTTTTAGCCTTGTTTCATGTGGTGAAATCTGTATAAATATACAATTCGTCCCTGAGAGATATATGAGGAATATGACAAACTCATAAGTTTCATATCAAAGTGGAGGAGAGTAGTAACATCGTGAGAAGAAGGAGCAATTAGGACGACACTAAAAATCCTGTTGCCTTATGGATCCTTGTGTAGATATTTACTCTCGTCCCTTCTAATGAGATGAAACCTTGTTTCTTTACATTAAACATCCATGAATAACAATTCATAGCAAGAAAACAGATTGGGAGGTATCTTTACTTCTCTCTTTTTTTCTTTTGGTCAATTTTACTTGTCTTTATAGGTACGGCAAAGTATTCAAGACACACATATTGGGAACGCCCATTATTGTGTCCACAGATCCTGATGTGAATAAGGTGGTTCTGCAAAACCATGGGAACACTTTTATCCCTGCTTATCCTAAATCAATTACAGAGTTGCTGGGGCAAAATTCTATACTTCAAACGAATGGATATCTTCAAAAGAGGCTTCACGCGCTGATTGGGGGCTTCTTAAGATCGCCACAATTTAAAGCTCGTATAACCAAAGACATCGAGAACAGCGTTAAACTTACTTTGGCTTGTTGGAAAGATATGCACGTGATACACATACAAGAGGAAATTCGAAAGGTCTCTCTCTCTCTCTCTCTCTCTCTCTGCGCAAGCACGGGAAATGGACACTTCACATATCAAACAATGACTGAATGTGGATTTTTCTTTCTGGTTCCATAGATCACATTCGAAGTTTTGGTTAAGATGTTGATCAGTATTGGTCCCGGTGGAGACCTCGACAATTTAAAGAGAGATTTTGAGGAATTCATCAAAGGTTTGATTTGTGTACCTATCAAACTTCCTGGAACAAGACTATACAAGTCTCTGAAGGTAAAAGAGCTGGTAAAATTTAAAAATGACACTTATTTGAAGCTATTGCTTTTAGATGCTCACCCAGGTTCACTTCTGTCTTGTAGGCAAAGGAGAGGCTACTAAAGAAGGTCGAAAGAATTGTTCAAGAAAGAAAACTTTCTGTCGAGGAATCAGATGGAAACGGCACACCAAATGATGCACTCGATGTGCTGCTATATGATAATGGTGAGCCCAATGAGAAGCAATGCCTTCCGATGGACTTTATCTGTGGAAATATCATTGAAATGATGATCCCAGGAGAAGAGACTGTGCCCACAGCCATGACCCTGGCCATCAAATTTCTCAGTGATTCACCTGTTGCTTTAAAGCAGTTGATGGTAAGGTGTTTTTTCTCATCTTTTTGTTGTGAATGGCTAGAATGGTGTCTTAAGATTTTATTCATTTCTCAGCCCCTGCTTGATGAAGCTATTGTGCCATAGAGTGCTCATCGTGCATGCGTCCTTTCAAGGACAGGAAACACTAATAAACTTTTGAGGATTAGATACTAAAAGTAGAACGCGTAAGAGGGGTTGGGGTTTCTCTTGGTCACAGAGTTCTCATCAGTATTTGGAGGTATGGTCAAGTCCTCAACTGAATACTTGACACAGTTATATGTTGTGAGGTTCAGGTTTTCTCTTTAACAACCAAGCATGATTCACTGTAAGAGAGTTCAAACCAGTAAACTCTTACCCTGTTCAAAGTCCTCGATGAGGCAACTATAAAATTCCATATGGCAATATCTACTATCCACCAGTAGATAGTACTTGCAATAGAGGGAGATGGTTATGCCTCTTTTAGGCTTTTAGTTTTTCAGGAACACTTTTTGCATTCATGGGAAATGAAATTTACCTATCTGCTTGGTCTAGTGCTCCAGAGACTTTGTCTGGTTAGGGCACAAAATGGTATATAAAGGAGCTCTATATGCTATGGCTTGATCCTTTTATAGATAGTTGAGCTAAGCCAACCTTGACCTCCAGAGAGGAACACCCTTTTTTCCCTTTTATCACAGAGGTAGTCGAGGTTACCTTCAACATGACATTTGTTGATTTTATTAAATGAGAACAATTCAGTGCATATCACTAGGATTGACCTTAATCTTTTGCTGTAATTCAATTGAGATTCATTCAATTGCTGGTTACTGCTGTCATTTATCATTTAGGTGGAAAATCTGGAATTGAAGAGGCAGAAGGCTGATTCTGGTGATGACTATGGATGGACTGACTATATGTCTTTGTCATTTACTCAAAATGTAAGTATCAATGGGGAGTCATGCGTTACTGGAAAAGGTCCATTTTATTTTTAACGAAACTAAATAGAGAAGTATTCACCTCATATTTGCATGCTTATTTGGTTCCAGGTGATTAGCGAAACCCTGAGATTGGCAAATATTATTAACGGGGTGTGGAGAAAAGCAGTGAAAGATGTTGAAATCAAAGGTGAACCTTGTTGTATATCTTATTTATCTGTCCCTTAAAAATAAAATTTGCTCCATGGTTTTTTAAAAGTAAAAATCATCAATAAAGCCAATAAGTATCTTTCTGCATTTATTAAAGCCTCTTTGGTGTTTATGCAGGTCACTTGATACCACAAGGGTGGTGTATTTTGGCATCCTTTATCTCCGTACACATGGATGAAGACAACTATGAAGATCCATATGAATTCAATCCTTGGAGATGGGAGGTAATAAATCTGATAACTTCCTCCAAAGCAACAATAAGCTAAATAATTACATTGTTGACAACTATTACAGTAACCTTAGGAAGGAAGAGTCATTGAAAGAATAGTTGTGGACGTAGGTTGTGGTGTCAAGAAATTCCTTTTTAGAAGCACAAGAATCGGTAGTGAGCTCATTGATGGTAACTCGAGCAACATACTTTGCTTGACAAAATGTTCAAACCGTGTCTGACATCACTGGCCGAAAGTGTTCATATGAGGAGCAGCTAACTCCCTGTAATTCAGATATTTGAAGGACCCGTGTCTTTGTTTTGGCTGACATAACCTTTAACAAGTCTTACTGGAAATTAGATTTCCTGGTCCTCAAATCATGCTTGAAGAACTGCACAAACAGTTTTTTTGGCTTTTTCCTTTGCCTGTGACTAAGGCAACTTGGCGGAAAGTAAGCAATTACTCACGCGATATGCTTGCATTGTGATTCATTATTGGCAGAAAACAGGAGCCGCGGTCAATAACACCTGCTTTACACCATTTGGGGGTGGACAGAGGCTATGTCCAGGCTTAGAATTGTCCAGACTTGAGATCTCAATCTTTCTTCATCACTTTGTCACCACTTACAGGTAACTTCTTCCTTCCTTGACTAGATAATGTGATGGAAAGATCTGCTAATCAATCATATTGCTTTCCCAAGATCATCTGCCTGCTGCTTATTCTTGCATTCTGCTGTGCAGTTGGATAGCTGAAAAAGATGAGATTGTCTCCTTTCCGACTGTCAGGATGAAAAGGAAGCTACCTATAAAGGTTACACCGTTAAGTGCAACTGTCATATGATTGGCCAAACACAATTAGGCGGATGTATATTAATAACCAAGTCAATCATAGAGTTTTCAGCGGCATTAGATGCTCAGAGAGGTCTTGCTTCCTTCAAGGACCAATAGTGTAGGCACCTTTTGTAAGGCTACACTTCTTTATGTAACCGAAAATGCCATGCACTCCAACCAACTGCAAACTACTATTTTGTCTTATTTCTTCTCTGAGAAAAAGTTAAGCAATCCTTCGCTCTGATTTTCTGGGAATAGAAAAGGATGGCTCAGGAACAGAAGGCAAAAGTTTCCCTTGTTGACTTAATTCGAATTTAATTTTTTTCCCTCTCCCTTTCATTAGTAGGAAGCTTCTCTAGTTAACTAGGAGCAACACGTTGGAATTTGATCCCTGTCCTGTCTGCAAAATTATACTTGATCCCGGGGAAGCCGTAGCAAGAACTTGAAGGACATTTTGTATGATTCAAAAGTTGCCGAGCTTAGACATATGTCAAATGTTGGCATTCCCTACAACAGTAAACCTCCAAGTATTTATTCCAAGATACCTACAATCCTCGATAATGGTGAATTAACATTGGGATGAAGCAATTGCAGGCCTACAGCCTGCTTTCGCCTTTATTTGACCCTCGGGTACTGCTTATTCTGCCTTGATGAGTACTCAACGAATGCTCATTGGAATGAGTTCTCTCCCATTTTCAGAGAAGCGGCGTTGTGAATCCAGTAGCTAAAGTCATTCCACAGGGTAGTTTCTAACAGCAGATGTTGCATCAATTTTAAAACAAACACGTTTGGTGCTTCTACAAGGTACCAAACAATGAGTGGTGAAAAAAAATTGAAACTTATAGTTCATATTTTCATCTCAACACCAATAGACTGATTGTGTAGTGCAGTGCTATACATCAGCTAGTAAGGCGTTCTGTCGTGACTCGGCCTGATTATGAAAGTAAACTCCAGCATGGTTAAGTACTGCCAGCAAATGTAACAACTCATCATTGGACAACTTTGAAGGCCTCTTATCTTCAAACCCCTCGGCTCTCAGAACCCCGACAATCTTCTCCTTGAACAGATTCATCTCCCCTTCAGGGACAGACGACGATAGAGACTCCTCTTCACTGTTCCCCTCTTCATCCATATCACCATCTTCAACAGAAACACCACTAATCCCATCATCTTTATTGATGGCAACGTCTTTTTTCAAAACAGCCAATGTGGAAGTCTTGAAGATCTCCATTAACTTCCTCTTCTGCTTAAATGTTGCACCTAAAGTTTTATTCTTCTTGCCAAAGCAAGTCCTTGTGAAAGCCCACCACTCAGCAAGATTTACCTTAGGAAGTTCAGTTTTTGGACGGATTACGACCACAGACGAGTCAACTTTAGGAACAGGAAGAAAGTCTCTCTTGCTTACATCCATTGCAAACTCCACATCAGCGACCAGCTTCACATTGACAGCCAATCTGTTATACTCGGAGTCACCAGGATTTGCTAATAACCTCCTTGCAAACTCTTTCTGCAGGAGGAGAGTCGCACTTCTAAACTGGATTTTCCCATACACCAATTTAATTACAAGTGGTGACGATATCTGATACGGAATATTGGCAACTACAATATCAAATGGTGGAAACTGTGTCTTCAGCGCATCTTTCTGTATCACCTGCATAAACCATCACAGGTCTGTCTCACCTAGGCCATCTCAAAGAAGGAAGAAATAGAACCGATACTTAAGCAAACTTACAGGGTTACCTTTATTTCAAAACACTTAGTTATGCTCCCTATTTTTCAGATGTAAGCAGACTCAATAAGGCATGCTTACAAGAGTTACGAGCCATCTTGTTAGCCATCTAAACTGAATATATTTACTTTCAAAGTATGGACATTTCCGTTTTCTTTCTTTTATAAGCAGTGCTGAGTGTTTAATTTATCCAGACCCGGAAAGAGTCTCGTGTAGTTCGCCGTTTCAGAGGCTGAAAAGCTTATGCGAGGCATTTCGTCGAACACATTGCATACTAAACCACGTACAGCGAGCCGGTCTTCAAACCCGCGGTCAGCCACGCGCTTCCGGAGGACGTCCACCATCCTGCCGTCGATCTCCACCGCCACGACCTTACGGGAGACCTCCAGGAGCTTCAGCGTGAGGTTCCCCGTCCCGGGTCCGATCTCCAAGACGGTGTCGCCGGGCTTCAGCTCGGCCCTCCGGACGATCGAATCAAGAACTCGCGGGTTGGTGAGGATGTGTTGGCCCTTGCTCTTGTGAAGCCGAAACTCGGGTCCTCGAGCTTCCCGAGCGCCCTTCTCGGAACCCCGGCGGCCGTCGTCCTCTCGGGTCCGAGCGTGTATGCATTCGGCCTGGAGAAGTTGCCCACCGCCATCGCGTCGCCAAAGGAGTCGACTCGGATCAGCACGAATCGAGCGGCACTTGCGAAACATGAAAAAGGGGGCGGGTAGTCTCTGTTTCGAGTGCGCTCGAATGGGTCAGCGCCGGTTGCGGCGTCGGGCGAGGAGTGGATTCAGGATCGAAACTGAGAAACGGTCGATAACATGCGAAGTTCGCGGTTCTTGCTCGGTCTGAACATGAACATCTAACCGCCGAAATGCAGAGGAAACGTGCTGCCACTGTTCAATTCTTCAAAAGCAAAAGGCATTGAAAGTTAAAAGTGCTCGATTTCCTTTGTCCGAGGTTGACTGGACGTCAGATCAAAATCAAAACATCGTCACCGTGTTATATCGTGCGAAACATCCGCGAATTTGAGATCCAAAAAGGGCATCGTTGTTGAATATGCCGTACCATGTAACATGCCCTAATACATTAAAAAAAAAAAAAAACCACTTTCAAAAAAGTAACAAAAAATTCAGATGCAATATTTATCATTTTATAAGTCTATATTTGAAATATGGTGATATGGATTCAATGGTCAATTCACGCTTACGGTATTGATTCTTGGAACGTGGACATGGCAAGCGCGTGCTGAAATTTCTTAGTCCTACTTTGAAAGCATTGAGGACTCTATGAAGATACCATTCAAACGAATGTATAGACTTTTATGCTGAGTAAGCAATTTTTTATATGTGTAGCAATTTTATTTCTTTTACTTGTTTGATAGGGACCTTTGAAATCGTTCTTCTTTTAGATGGGACAAATTGCACGACGTCTAAGACATATGTTGTGTCCAAACCTACTAAAATGATGGGGTCAAGTTAATACGCATTCAAATAAATATGTAATTTGCTTGTGTCAGTGGGAGGCATAGAAAGTTTCAAGTGAAGAAATGATGAAAATCGCCAACAGATTTTCAGAAATCGCCATCAATTCCTCATGTTTTATTCATCATGATTGTAAAGTTCCACTAAAATCACTCCATGCTGCAGACATAAGAATCTCAACATAACATATGGCGCTTATAATATATCACTGCGGATTTCAGCTTGTTCCAAAGAGTCCTTCAAAGACAAAACTGCGGAGCCCGCAGAGCCCGCGTGATTAAGCTGAAGCAGTAGCCACATGCTTGCCGATGGCCTGCTGAAGATCATCTTTCTTTGCTCCGACCACCTTGTCCACAACCTTCCCGCCTTTCACGAAAATGAAGGTGGGCATCGCCTCCACAGCCCATTCTTGAGCAACTTGCTGCAAAGACACGAGTAATTAGTCCGTGATTTAACTGCACAGGAAGGATGGGGGAATTGGGGAAACAATCTTAGTTCCGTATGGGATGGAATTTTATATTACCTTCAGCTCATCCACATCAACCTTTAGGAAAAGGACGGCGGGGAATTTCTTGGCCAGCTCTGCCAGGAAAGGTGCGATAAAGCGACACGGTCCGCACCATGATGCAGTGAAGTCCACAACTACCTGCATTAATTAAAGTAGCAATCGTTATCAATGAGAATCTGAAACTGGACCCAGAGCTTTAATGCAGGAAAAAGAAAGAACGGTCGGTTAGAAACAAAAGAAGCGGACCCTCTCGGCCTTGAATTTTAAATCGATTTGTTGGAAGCTAGTCGCCTGTCACAACACCCTGTAAATCACCTCTAGAAAACTAAATTGGAAGGGTGGCCATATTATGTACAAGTGCAAGAAGAACTGTGAGACAGTATGACTTCGACACAACATTCCATCACCTCAATGTCCAGGGAGGACATCTAAAATCAAGCTGGATGATAGAGTAGTAGGTCATCCGTGAATTGGCATGTTGGAGAAATCTGCAGTTCAAAATATGCCAATGGCAATGGCATGGGACTTCAGTTCTGTCTTTGTTGAACGTCAAATGACCTGTTTTTCGGGTATTTCTGTGGCATGACGTTTTTCGGGTATGTCTGTGGCATGACATGGTAAGGACTACTAGCGACCAACTGATTTGATCCAATTTTTATTCGATCTGTTGGAAGCTAGTCACCTGTCACAACACCCTGTAAATCACCTCTAGAAAACTAAATTGGAAGGGTGGCCATATTCTGTACAAGTGCAAGAAGTACTGTGAGCCAGTATGACTTTGACACAACATTCCATCGCCTCAATGTCCAGGGAGGACATCTAAAATCAAGCTGGATGATAGAGTAGTAGATCATCCATGAATTGGCATGTTGGAGAAATCTGCAGTTCAAAATATGCCAATGGCAATGGTGTGGGACTTCAGTTCTGTCTTTGTTGAACGTCAAATGACCTGTTTTTCAGGTATTTCTGGGGCATGACATGGTAAGGACTACTAGCAACCAACTGATTTGATCCTAGGAAGGAAATTTGCCGTGACTAATCACACGGGCATCGAACATCAGCACAAATCAACTAAGAAAAGGAGTGTGATCCCGTGTTCATCGCACAAATATACAGTAATATTTTTCCTAGATAACAGCTTATCAATCGCAAGCCACTTCCCATCGTAGTTTTCCTCATCGAGACTCAAAATTTCCACTGCCTTGTGACCTCTAGGTGTCACTTCTTTTCGTCATGTCCAACGTAAAGACGAAAGCTCCTCAAGCGCAAGGTTTTTTTTTTTTTTTGTTTCTCACTGTGGACTTGGTCCTATCGCGGAAGATATCATTATTCGCTTAAAACAAAGTTAAAAGAAGCATGTATCCATCAAAGGAAAAATAACAGAGAAAAAATGCAAGAACAGTCCAACCGAGGAAGCGGTCCATCCAATACCATTGCCTAGAGCAAGAATTATCATCGTGGGTTGCGACGTACCATCAAGCCACTATTTTCCATGTGGTCTGCCGTAGGCCGAACCTGTCTAAATCTATGGATATGCCCCCTTTTCGACCGCTGCTCTCAAGCCAAACCAGTGCCGGGCTCATGGGAGAAACCGCAGGTATAAAAAGTCAAAACCCAGTTGATGAAGCAAACCCCTTCACGGGCTAGAGTCCACAAAGCAGTTCTCACTTGACAATTACATAAGATATAGTTGCCGAACCACGAACAACCCCGGAAAATCAGATAAATTTGCATAAATGCAAGCGTATGTCGACGACTTGTGAATCTTCCGGCTGAAGAAACTCAACAAAGAGTCACGTCAGTCCGGGGGGTTTTCTCATCTCTGTAGATAATCACACCGCTCCCGGTGGAAATTAAACGTGCAACCAGCCAAACCCGATCAGAGCAGGCACTCGAATCACGACTCGAAATCACTCTTCTCGTTCATGTACGAATCCATCCACGAATCGGGCACGTCTAAATCGAAGTCAACGCCTCGCCTTTCACGACAATCAACCAAGCCACAGAGCCCGTAGCACGCAACCTCGACAGCCGGGAGATCACGCATCCGGAGTTGCAAAAAGCCAATCAAAAAAAAAAAAAAAAAAAAAAAAAAAGGCCGCCAGTCCCGCACATTCGCCGCCGGACATCAAAAGCGCAAACGCGAACAAAACGAAAGCAAACGAAGGGACGGAAAGAGAGAAAGAGATGAAACAAAGAAGATGGTACCAGCTGGTCGGGCTCGTTGCCCTTCTGGATTTGCTCGGTCCAAGCCCCGACGGTGTGGCAGCCGATCACCTGTCCCTCCTCCGACGACGCCATTCTCGCTCCCTGCACTGCACAACCACTAGCCGCCTCGCGAGAGCTGGAAACCTCTTCTGTCTGCTGCTGCTGGATTCCGAGGATCTTGTCGAACGCACGTCTTTGGGTTTCGGTGCCTCGTCCTCCTCTTTATTTATAAGTAGGAGGAGAAGGTGGCCGGCAGGACTTTGGAAATGGCCCCTGCTTGCTGCGGAATTTACGGTTCGGCCGCCAGGGGTCAAGAGGGGTGGGGGAAATGATTGGGGATGCGACGGACCACGGAGATTCGCATGGGACGTCGGGGAAACGATCTCTAGCTGCCGCTAGTTGTAAAGGTGCCGAAAATGAGCGACAACTAGAAAATCCATCCCCACACGAAAATGTTATCTTCTTTGGGCCATTAGATTTTCTTTTCATCGGATTATGTTCGATATATGTAAAGTCAATTAATTCACGAGTCATCAGACTTGCTATCTGTAATATGGACTTTTATAAAATTGTGATCACCCAAGATTCGAAAGCAAGAATGATTAACAGCTGGTTAAATTATTAAATTTGACTCAAAATCGAATATGGAAGATCAGAGAATTTGTGCCGAATCGATTGTGCGCTCTTGATGGTTTGTGTCCGGAGCTCTCTCACTTTTTCATTTTTTTTTTTTTTTGTCTTTTGCTATTTTCCCCTTTTGTTTTTATATTTTTCGGGGGCCACCCTTCAAGAACAAATTCAGGATGACTTCCCATGGTTTTGGTTTGACATTTGATGAGCCACCTATGTATCCCTCCTAAACCTGATCGAACTAGAGAAGTAGAAAGAACGAAGGAGAAAAGCTCAAAGCCGAGATCACGTCACCAAACATGTAATTTCAAATATGTTATTTCTTTTCGTGTTTAATTCTATATTAATTGGTTTTTGTTCTTTGGTATGCTATTTTTTCAGGGTTTAATTCATTGCAGATCACATCGAGTTAGGTATAACTTGTTAAATAAAAGAAAAATCAATATAAATTAACTTGATTAATTTGGGTCAAATTCATTTATGGTACACCCCAATACAATCCAGTCCGCTCGTTTGGTAGGTTTATAATATTTATGTAATTTGGAAAAAAAAAAAAAAAAAAGAGTGGGAATGGAATATGATGCTTTGCCGCGTTGAGAAGGAGAAGGCGCGCACACCAATGATCATTACGTCGTCGCGTTAGTTCGAGTCTGGCAACTTCGCATATTACATGTCGGTGATTAAGATTTTTCTAATGTCCCAATGGAAATCAAGCGATGTTCTGGACGCCCATGGACGGGGGCGATATTGTTGCTTGATTTCGGGATATGTTGGAACATCACGAGGTAAGCAAAAAGACAGTTTCCTTTCGTTATCGAGAGAATATTAAAAATATATCTTGGTCCCAGGCTTCCAGCTAAAGATTTTGACAGCAAAAGCAGATTGAGCTAGAATAAGAATTAAAAAATATATATTTAATCATTATTCGAGATAAAATAAATCGGATATAAGTAGGATAAAGATAGATAAATATATATATCGCACGCGTCCTTCCTACCTGTCTCTCTACCTGTTCATGGATGCCATGCTCAGCCTCCCAAGTCATGGTGACGATCTCAGCTTGATGTCGACTATGGAGGAACTCCATGCTTAGATTTGGAGCACCGGTCACCGTCCCCCTCCATGGTCAGATTTGGAGTAACAACCGTCGTCTCCCTCTATCTCGAGTAGTTGCACCTTCGTCACTGTACATTTGTTGGCTGGTGTGACAGCCGGAAATTTTTACATTAATTATTAGTATGTAGGAAATGGATGTAATAAATGAAGCATGCGGAAATTTTAGTTGGATTTGAACGTGGTAGATGGTAGGTGGTAGTGGTTGGCCAAATTTTATTTTATGCAGCCTTAAGGCGTGCATAATAGTTATTCTATTTCTGTTTTAGAATTATTTTTCCGTTCCAAACTTATTTTGAGAACAAAAATCAATTTTCTAAAATTATTTCATTTTTTTATTTCTAAAATAGATTTTTATTCTAAAAGTAAGTTTAAAATAAAAATTAGAGTAAGTTTTTTTTTACTTCTCTCTTTCTAAAATAGAAATAAGAAATAAAAATCCACCTATTACCACCCCCGTTCGCACCCCCACCCCCAAACAGCGGCCAGGACAGAAAAGAAAATTTGGCATTATCAAATGCGTATTTTTACATAGAAACCCACCTAAGAATAAAAATAGAAAAATCTCATTTTCTTTCAAAAATCAATTTCTAACTAGAATGGTTATCACTCGAGCCTTTAGTCTTCCATAAGTGATTCCATTAGGATTTTTTTCTGTCATAAGAAATTTTCATTCATTACCAAAATGATACATGAAAGAATCTATAGAAAATCTCAAAAGTCACCATAATAAGTAGGGGTATCGATGATTCAGTTCAATTCTGATTTTTTGGAAAACCAAACCGAACCGAATCGCTAGGAAAAACTGCCGAACCTAACCAAATCAAAATTTCGATTTAGTTCCGTTCTTCGGTTTTTGGTTTTTCACTTTTCAGTTTTCGATTTTTGCATTTATTTTTTTTCTATTGTATATTATAGGATTAATTTTCTCGGCCTTGGTTTGATTTGGATTTTCAATGTTGGGTGTTCACTTTTGTTTTCTTTTTGTTTTTTTGGTCAAATATTATAAAAGTAATTTTCCTAGGCCTCGGTTCGATTTAGTTCGGTTCAAATTTTTTATTTTTCGCTTTTTTTTTCCATATATTTTTGGATCGGTCCAATCCCAATTTAATTAATGCCTTGCAAGATCACATTTTTTTCTAAAAGGTTCACATCTTCATACAATTATTGCAATTTGCAAGTGCTTTCAAATTTGTGTAAGCATATCAACAATAATAAAACAAGAGTCCATTCAAAACTGATTGCGCTGAGGAAAACAAAAACAGACATTGAACCTCGAAAAAACCAATGGCTTTACCCTAACCATAAGCACCTAAATAAAAATTAACTGACAAAAAGAGGGAAAAAACTCCACTTATAAAGATCATATGAAATGACCTAGAACTTCAATAGGTTTAAGTACATATCCCAAATTGACAAAAATCTTCATATCTTAGAAAAATTATCCAATCCAAGCATTCATGTTGCTCTAAGTAAGACCGTCATCTTGATTTAGTGTTTTTATTGGCTTGTTGAATATCTGAAATTCCAGTACTTCTCGATTTCTTGAGCTGTCCTTCCTAGGATTCTACCAGCAATCAGAGACCACCTGATCATGAATGATATAATTTTAGCTCAACAATATTATCTTCGCAAAAAAAAAAAAAACAGAAATCATCAACAATAAAAGAGAAGTGGAAAGGAAGCAACAAAACAAAGTCTCACCTTTCTCCACTCATATTGTATTCTAATTATAAGCATCTCCTCATATTCAAAGAAATCTAGTTTTGATTCTTTACTTATCTCTTTTGCAATAAACTTGGATGAACTCTATGCCTCACCACTGAGGAGATCAATCTGAATAGTAAAGTGTGACAAATATAGTGAGATGGTGAAAATAAGATAATCAGATGACAACTTGGATCATTTAAAAATAGCTAAATGGTTTATTCCAAGCAAGAACCAACAGAGATGAATAAAAAAATAGAGCATTATAAGGGAGCACACATAATTTATACACATATTTTACTTGACTCTAAGTTCGTCAATCATCAAGAGAAAGAGTGTCGGACACCTGGAGTGCCAAAACTTGGCACGGATGAACATTTAAGTGCCAACAGTTAGGAAAGTGATACTTAAGTGCCAAAATCGAAGCAAAATGGATCACTAAGTGCCAACAGCGAGAAAATCCGGCCAAAATACTAATGTGACAATCTTCCGGCGAAGTAAGTGTAAAACGACGTTGTTTTACATGCTAACGTGGCTAAACAAATGCAAAACAACGTTGTTTTGCTGCTAATGTGGTAAAAAATTAATTTAATTTAATTTAAAACTAAATTTATTAAAAACATTTAAAAATACAAATATTAAAAAAAAAAAAAAAAAAAAAAAAGCCAATGGATTCCCGCGCCGCCAAGAAGGGCCGGCGATGGTGGGGAGGGTCGCCGTAGTCGCCGGGCCTTGGCTAGGGGCCGGCAACCCCAACCGAACCGGTGGCGTCGACTCTCGCCCTAGATCTAGGCGAGGGTCGTGGCTCTCCCCTAGATCCGGCCAAAGGCCGCCACCCGCGGGGGGCTCGCCTTAGCGGGCAATGGCCCTTGGCCGGACCGGGCGAAGGCCGTCGACCCTCGCCGGATCTGGGGGAGGGCCGTGACCCTCACCCCAAATCTGGGCGAGGGCTCATGGGCCCTCGCCGTTGAATCGACCGGGGTCGCAAGCCCTTGGCCAAGCCCCGCGACCCCGGCCAACCCTCCCCACACCATCATTGGTCCTTCCCGGTGGCAGCGATGAGGCGATGGTAGCAAGGGCTCAACCTTAGCCGCCTTCTTCCCTTTTTTTTATTTAAATTTATTTTTTTATAATTTAATTTAATTAATTTTTATATTAAAATTCAAATCCACGCCAAAATTACATCATATTTGCAATTCTTTGCTAAGTCAGCTTTCTAGTGAGTCACGTAAGCGAGAAAAATAATAAAAAATTGCTATGTAAGATTTATGACGAGGTTCGTCAGAAGTGGCACTTAAATGTCACTTTCCTAATTTTTGGCACTTAAGGTATACTTATTTCTCAAGAGAAATCGCTATTAAGTTTAGATCCATGGTCGTACTTGGCAACTCTACATTAAATTCACAATGAAAATAAGAATTGAAGTATCAATTGTAATATTGAAAGATATAAATATTCCGTGGTTATTTTTTTCTCACCTGACTCGAAATTTTCAAGTTATTCTAAGTCCTCCCCAATCGACTGTGAAAGTGGTGCAAATCGTGTACATATAAGAGCCTTCATCATGATTGGGGTCACGGAGTTACGAAATATGTCAAGTACGCCACCTCTTGTGCTGAATGCAAAGCTACGAAATATGTCAAGTACGCCACCTCTTGTGCTGAATGCAGACTCTGATGCTATAGTGGAGATGGGCACAGCCAAAATATCTCGAGCAATGGAAGACATGATAGAATATCTAAAAGAATTGACTTTCCATCAATTTTAGATATCAAATGTGGAGCTATATCGTTCACATCCTTCTTCCAAATACTTATTTAATTCATATTTTTCTTTCACATTTTCTTGTCCCATTTGACTAAGATACATTCATAATATCCGCACCAACCACAGGAGACATTGACATGTTCATTGTCTTTGTCCCCTTTAATCTCACGTTGCTTTAGGGGCATGTACCGATGCGATATTGCTCAAATAATAATGTCAGATATTTTGTCATTCTATCTCGCAAAGTTTCTGCTCGGTTGCTTTCATATACTTGATTAATCATCAATTTCATATACACCATCTTCTATCGAGGGTCAAGTATACATGCAATGAACCATGTTAGATTTATGTTTTTCACATTGTCAAAAAACTTTATTGAATTTGATCTTCATTCTCTTGACTATTTCCTACAAACTCATGTCCTCATCCTTATAATATCTATCAATTATCATATAAATCCTATAGATATCTATTGACACCTAAATTTTGGCGATCCGGTCATTTATTTATTGCATAGAAAATTAGGGGTAATTTTATCCCTGAAAAAATATTAATTACATAGCATATAAATTTAGATGCATTTATTTTTAGTCTGCATATTTGCATTTTATTTATTGGACCGGTGGTAGATGGGTTTGAATTAATGTTTCTGAGCTCTAGTTCGACAGGCTAGGCTAGGCCCACGAAAGGAGCAAATTAGCCCAAGCCCGTTATTTTTTTTTAATTAATTATCTTGTGAGAAATTGAGATTTGATGTGATATTACGGTGGTTTTTGGAATTTAAGAAAATCGCACCGCAATCTTATCTTTAGCAACAAATAATGAAATCATGGGAAAATATTCATAAGATAAGGATTTTTGTGATCAGGAGGAGGTTATAAGAAATCTTTGTGAGATGAAATATTCACAAAAGGATCACATTTTGTTTTGCCAATAAAAGGGGGCTTTTTCTAGGGTTTCCGAGGGGGGGACGAAAGAGAAAAAAAGTGAAAAAGTGGAAGAAAGTCATAATAGGGGCAGAGGGAAAAGAGACGTGAGAGTGACATGTGAGAGAGGGAGAGAGAAAAAGAAAAGAAAAAGGGATATGTTCAGCAAAGTCCTAAAACTCATCAGGAAAGTCAATTGAGTCCAAAACTTACAAAAAGTTCAATCAATTCCTAAAACTTGTCAAGTTAGTTCAATTGAGTCCTAAAGTTAACACCGTTAGCATTTTCCGTTAAAAATGCTGACGTGTCATTATTTTTTATTTTCCACGTTGATTTTTTAATAATTTTTTATTCATTTAAAAAAAATAGATTTATTCATTTTATCTTATTTCCACCAAAAATTAAAAAGAAAAGTTATAAAAGTTATTTTTAAAATTGTTTTAAAAAATGAGCGCTCTTCTCCGCCGCCACCGCCCCACCGCCGCCGGCCGCCCATCGCCGGAGGGGCCGAGCGACGGTCGTCGACCCTGGCGGGGTGGCCGGCCCTCGCCAGCCCCCAGGTGAGGGCTGCACCGTCGCCCGCCCAGGCAAGGCTCGCCGGATCTCAACGAGGCTCGCCCGGATCGGCGAGCCTCGCCGCCCCAAGCGAGGGCCGACGAGGCCTCGCCCAGGGCGGGTGACGATTGCTCGGCCCCAAGCGAGGGACGGCGACGGTCGCCCGCCCCCCCGAGGACCGGCGAGGCCTCGCTCGGGCGAGGATCGGCCACCCCGCCCGGGGCCGGCGACCGTCGCCGCCCCTCCGGCGATGGGCGGCGGCGGCGGAAGTCCACCGGTGCCCTTTTTTTTTTGAATGCTTTTTGTTTTTTTAAATAAATTTATATTTTCCTTTTTAGTTTTTAATTTAATTTTTAAAGATTTTGAATAAAAAATAATTTAAAAAAACCATTTGAAAAATAAAAAAATCATTTAAAATATGACGTTAGCGCCACGTCAGCAATTTCCGTTAATTTTCTTGACGGTGTTAATTTTAGGACTCAATTGCATTTTCTGGACAAGTTTTAGGACTTATGTTGAACATATCCCAAAGAAAAAAGAGGACTATTCAATTCTTCGGTGAGCCTCCTCCTCGCCGAACCCCCTATCGCGATTGCCCCGCTCGCCGACTCTTCGCCCCCACCACTCGACGACCCCTGCTGCCGGAGCCGCTCCTGCCTTGCCTTGCCACTTGTCCGCACATCTCGCTAGAAGCCGACGCCTCCTACAGCTAGATCCGGCCAGCGCGATCTCCAATCAGTGACCTGACGTTGCGAACCAAGCTGACCTGCGACACCCTGTTTGACTCCAGACGCCGCCCCTGAGCCGTCCGCATCCCGTCGCAACATCTCCGTACAGCACCCAACCGCAACCCGTTTCGCTCGCCCGCGACCCGCGATCTACAGATCTTGAGTCGCCGATCGCTATTGCCTCGCATCGGTCACCGCAACTCCTGTGACCAGCCCCGAATTGCGTCTCCGAAGACCAGCGATCGACGCTCCCGCTCACTCGACGTCCTGCTGTCTGAGCCCGACTGTTCTGCGCCACTCCTGCTCGCACGTTCGTCGCCAGCAATGCCTGTGACAACCTGTTCCTTTGCCGGACCACCGCCGAGCTGGTCCGCCCACACGCCGGTTGCCGCCCTTTCGCTGAAGCTCCGAACGCCGATGACCCATCACCTCCGGCGACCCATCACCTCCGGCGACCCACCACGAAGTTGCTTGAATCGTGGGTGAAAAAGTAAGAAAACAAAAAAGAAAAAAAAGAGAGGAAAGATTAGGTAGTTTGTTTATTTATTTTTTATTTCTTATTTTTCACTTATTTTATGTTATCTTATTTTATTTATTTTGTTATTAGATCAAATCAGGATATGCTCGTTTTACAAATATCTTAGACATTATCTATAGGGTTTTGTCCAAAATTATTATAATTATTAATTTGATCCGTAAGACATTGGATCATTTTTTTTAATTATATCAACTTTTGGGTATTTTGGTAGTATTTTAATTGTTTAATCATTATAATTATTAATTTGATCCGTAAGATTTCGGATCAGATTTTTAATTATTTTGAACTCTATGTCTTAATGTTTAGGGTTAGAGTAATCGTTAATTTAACCCGTGAGACAATGGGTTATTTTTTCGATTATTTTAATCCTTTATTTGTTAAATATCTTGATTATTTAGATTTAATGTCTTGGAAAAACACTAAACAATCAAAAAAAAAACCAAAAAAACCAAAATCTTGCATCAGCATGTAGGTTTAGTAAGTTAGACATGTAGCTTTAGTAAATTAGATTTTTATTTAGGATTACATTTTTAGGATTGCATTTTTGGAAATAGGTTAGGATTAGACCTAAATAATTATTTTTTTAAATAGGGTTTTAGATAATGTTGGCACATCTTAATTATCCCATTTTTCTTTAAAAAAATAGTTTTTCTAAGATAGGATAGGGTTTTAAGTCAAATTAATCCCTTAAATAAATTAGAAAAATATTCATTTTTTAGATAGTTTAATTAGGGTATTTATTAATTCCAAATTTCAATAAAAAATGCAAAAACACTAGGAGCATGTTAACTAGTTTTCATAATAGGATCATTTAATTAGAGTTTGTTAGTAAAAGAGGGTTCATGAGTCGCATGTCACTTAGTGATTGTTGTTAGGTCCCTTTAATTAGAAAATTGCTTGCCATTAAATTAGGTCATTTAGTTAAAGTGCATATTTTAATTTCGAGATTAAAAAAAAACAAAAAAAATTGTTTGCTTTGTGTTTAATTCTTTTAATGCAATTTATTCATTGAGTGTTTAATCATGGTTGAACGTCCGTGTGATCACCCCAATTGCATGATAGTGATTTAGGTTAAAAAATCCAGACTGCCTGCAAAAATATTTTTGAAATTAAAAAGAAATAATACCGAAAGAACATTAGAGAAATCTAGTATAACCAAGTCCCCGTACTCTTAGTCTTTGGTTCGTAGGTGTCTAATCGACCTACCATAAACTGATTAGTGGTGACTCCTAGATAAATTCATTTGCATGTTAAAAACTTGAATTTAAGTCGCGAATTGGTATGGGCCCGAGCTAAGTCTAAGCTTAGCAGTCCATTAGCCTAATTTTAGGTGGTGCATCCGAAAATTAGGTCGCGATAATATCTTTCACCATATCATTGCAAGTGACATAAGAAGAGCCCGATACTTTTAAAGTCGCATCATAGAACAATTTCAAGGAAGAAAGAAACTAGCACACATAATCACAATCATCATCAGTAGGCAACCCTTTCACCTCAAGCTCTTTAGCAAATCTTTTATCCTGAATATCTAATGAGATAAAAACATTTTGGAACTTCAAGGCCACTTCCAACATCAGATATGTTGAGTTCCATCCAGTCTTCACATCCAAATATATAAGATTATTGGACTCAATATTTTTTAGCAAAATGCACTCCTTAAACTATTGCAACCTCGAAGGAGAAACTAAGGCTGTGCATGATAAAATTTCTGTTTCTTGATTTCTCGTTTCTCTCTACCCTAAAGGGTTTGGAACAATCCGTTTGGTAACGCATTTGATTTATCTATTTCAAAAAGATTTCTATTCCGAAATAGATTTGAATAAGAAATCGAAGCTAAAATTTTTAGCTTCTCGGTTTGAAATAGAAATTGAGAAATCAATTTACGTAAATCAATTTCTTTTTCAGAAATTTTGTCATGCGCACCCTAAGCGTATTTTAACAATGGAATCATTTATATCTTTCAAACCCCCTTTCATAATTAAACTGAAAATATGAGCACAACATCTAACATGGAGTAACTCATCTACTAATACCAAAACATTCTAAGAGTTAAGTCTTTTCTTTAAGTATTGAACTCCCAAGTCATTGGAGCTAGTATTATTAACAATAATAGAAAAAATGCCTTCACTCCCTTAACTAGTTAAGCATTTTTCAACCCATTTTCCTATAATCTCAGCCAAATGTCCTGGGATTTGACAAAAATTTAAAATTTTCTTTTTCAACTTCCAATCAACATCTACAAAGTAATAAGGCACATATAACTTAGATTAGACAAACCCTTGGAGAAGTATCGGAAAAATATTCTTTCAATTTACTTATTTCCTCCAAGTATAACTTATAAGAGTCATCCCTTAATGTGTTTCTTGAGGGGATTAAAAACTTTGGTAAGATTCTACTCACAAATTTCCGAAATGCCTCAAGATCCACAAACTTAAAGGGTAGTTCACCAATAATAAACATCGCGGCTAGATCTTTTTTACTAACATCTTGATCAAATTTCCGAGGACTAGCTGAAATAGAATTACCAACCCCTACAAACTCATTCGAGGCACTTTTTTGCCTTTTCTCCACGTTTGCATATGGATAATTCTTATATCTACCTAAATGATTACACATCTCACTAGTCCCTTAAGCACTAGAACAGCCAATAATAGCTCAACAATATAGACATTCGGCTTTGTCTTGACTATTTTTTGTCATTTTAAAGTGTTTCCATGTGACAGATCTCAGCCTCCTTCTATTTGTATCAATATATTCACTCATTGAAGATTAGTTTATTGTATATTTGGCTTTGCCAATGATATTTCTGTCTTGATATGAAGATCTACAAATGGGCATTATAGCAATATTTCAGCAAATTTATCATATTAGCAAAACTAGCATTCAATAGTTACAATTACATAATCAAATCAATTTTGTTGCTTAAACCTAGTTAAATCAGCTAGTTGCAAGTTCCTAAAAAATTATCATGACCTTGCAACATATTATAAGCATGCATTTATGCAAAGATGTATGGACAAGCCGTTTACTAAGGAAGAAAATGTTCTAATGAACATACGGATTCCTTTGAAAGAATTTGCTAACATTAAGTCCATTTGCCAAACCTCTAAATGGACGAGCCAACTATTTGCACCAAATCCAGAGTCAAGGTGAAGATAATAACCAAGCAATGTACCAAGTAGATTGTACATTGTAGAATAAGATTAAATTAAAACCTCAAACATCAATTTTCAGCTTCCAAGCAATGGAAACAAAACAAAAGAGTAGAGGATCTCAAATGAAGTGAATTCGAAGCTATCAATAGAAAAAGGGAAGAATGAAGCGGAGACTTTACTAGAACAAAGAAGGCAGTGGATAAGAATGACTTCAGCATAAAAAGCGCAACGGACAACCCAATGAAAGTAACCGAAATCCTCGCTACAGGCCTCGGAACAACATCCTAAATAGACAAGAACATCAGCAAACCTGTCTAATGTAACCGCCGAAAGCGCATACAAATCCATTCAAAAGAATCATAAAAAAAAAAAGGGATCGATAGCACTCACGGGCACCAGATTCATCCCGCCTTAATTGTATCCCTCCCCCACTTTCCAAACCATTTAAGCAACTACACACTATTGAGCACAAAAGGGAATCAGCAGGCAATAACAAATCTTTCATTCGCAGAAACTGCGAGTAAGAACGGAAATACACTACACACGCCAAGTCAAATCATCAATGTTTAATTTTTCAAACAACCACATCGAACAATTTTTGCTCGTGAGCATTCTTCTGTCGGCTTTAACAAAGCTAATAGCCAACCACTGATCACACGATATCAAATCACGCAAACCATTAGATTCAATCGCACCACTCTACTCAGTCACAAACAATCCGCCACAACCATCATCAACCATCAACGAAACCCATTACGAAAACAGCAAGAGAATTTCACAAAATACCAGCGAATTGAGATTGCCTGAAAGCTCCGATGCTCGAAAAGTGAACCTGGCCCTTTAAGAAGTTCGACTGGGAAGCGACGATGAGCAATGAGCGCAACCATCGAGCCTCCTGATCAAATCGTGGTGCGTGCCAGTGTGGAGAGCAAGTATCCAGACAAGGCAATTTGCGTAGGTCTCTCTCTAGCGAGACTATAGAGAAGGATCGCAATTGGGGACACAATGATGTTAAACCACAAACCTCACAAAGAATCAGTCGAGAAAGCCTGAATGCGATGGTCGTATGAGCTAAGACGATAGTGAGAGAGAGGGAGGTGAGGAGAGCGAGTACCCAAACAAGGTGGAGAGCATAAGAAGGATCGGAGACGGATTGCTGGCGAAGCAGGCAATCCACAGCGCCGATCGTGGAAACTTCGTTATTGGCGTATCTCTGTTGCGCGTGTAGAGAGCAAAAAACGAGAGGAGAGAAACGAGATTCGATTCTTGAGAGAGATTATTTATTGGTTTGGTTCGGTTTAGAGCCATTAAACGGGTGGGTCGGGTCGGGTTTGGGTCGGGTCATTAATGGTCCGACCCAAATTGACCCATTAACCCATTTATGCTTAATGTAAATTTTTCGACCCAAACTCGACCCAACCCATACCCAATCCATACCCGACCCGACCCGACCTAACTCATATTAATAAGATATTTTCATATTTAACCAAATTTAAAAAAAACTTATTCCTATGTTTTTTTTAAGATTATATTATTAAAATACTTCCAAGCTTTTATATATATTATTTTTTTAAATTATATTGCTAAAATAGTTTTATACAATATAAATTTAATGGACAATTTTTATAAATTTTTAAAAAAATTATTTTAAAAAAATCGAAATTTAATTATTTTTTAAATTAAATTTTTAATTATTTTTATTTTATTTTTAAAATATAATTTTCTTTTTTCTTTTTCTTTTTTTCTTCTCCTTCTTCTTCTTCTTTGGCCGGCCGCCGGCACAACGATGGCCGGCGATCGGCCACGGGCAAGCCTCGAGCTCCCAGGCGTCCGCAAGCTCGAGGCTCGCCGACGCCGGCGAAGCCTCCGCCTCGCCCGATCCGGCGAGTTCGAGGCTCGCCGGCGTTGGGCGAGCTCGAGCTCGCCCCTCGCTAGAATTGGTGAGGCTCGAGCCTCGCCCAACGCCGGCGAGCTCGAGGCTCGCCAAATCGGCGAGGCTCAAGCCTCGCCCGACGCCGGCGGGCTCGAGTCTCGCCGAGCGTTGGCGAGGCCTCCGCCTCACTAGATCCGGCGAGCCTCCACCTCGCCCGAGAGCTCGAGGCTCGCTTGGCCGATCGCCGGCCATCACCGTGCCGGCGACCGGAAAGAGGAAGGAGAAAGAAAAAAAAAAAAAGAAGAAAGATAAAAAAAGGAAGAAAAAGAAAAGAAAAAAAAAAAAAAAAAACTATAATTTTGATTTTTATAAAAAATTATTTTTATAAAGTTGAAGAGAGAAGAGAAAGATTATAATGTTTTTGTTGAAAATGAGTTTTCAACCAACCCATTTAAAAACCCACTTAAGACCCATCTATCTTAAATCTTTAATTGTGAAACCCATTTAACTATCTTTTGTTATAAACAAGTGACACATTTATGACCCATTTTAACACCTCTAGTTCGGTTAACCGAATCGATAAAAACCAAACTGGTTAAAAAGTTTCGATTTTAATGAGAACCGAATCGAAAAAAATTAAACTTTTCATTTTGGTTTGATTTGGTTTTTGACACCCCTAATAATAAGGAAAGTTCGTAAATCTTTGAAACAAACCAAAAATAGAAATCAAGGTACATCATCAAGGCATAATTGGCAGAGATAATCACATGTTATATTTGTGATTACATCCAAGCTATAAGATTAGCGGTCGATTAGGCCTTGTTTGGTAACACTCTCGACAATAACTGATTTTATTATTTTGTTCCTCAGAACAAAAAAAGAACAAAAACCAGTTTACTATATTTTTTGTTCCCAGGAGTAAAAATCCTTTTTTTTTAAATTCTCGAGAATAGATGTGAAACATAATCAAGAAGTAGAAAAAAAAATTTATTGTTCCTAGAGACAATTTCATAATCAAGTCCAATTTTTTGCCTTTTTTCTCTCTTTCTTATTCTTTTCTCCTTCTCTTTTCTTCTTTTTCCTCCATCGGCCACTACTAGCCACTGCCACCAGTGGCTGGCAACCGGCTAGGAGATCCAGCAAGTTTGTCAAAGCCTCACTTAGCTAGGGCGAGATCTAGCAAGCTTTTCGGAGCCTTGCCTGGCCACTACAAGCCTCGGTCTCATAAATCTGGGCAAGGCCAAGCGTCACTAGTGGCTAGGTGAGACTCTCCACACCCGGTTTGACGAGTGAGGCAAGTCTCGCCAGCCAATGTGAGGTTGGGCCTTGCCAAATCTAGAGAGGTTGAAACTCACGGTGGGAGGCTCATTGGACCTCGCCCAATTAGTCACTGGCCATCGCTATGGGCAATAACCAACCACAAAGGAGGAAGAAGAAGAGAAAAGGAAAAAAAAAAAGAAGAAAAATAAGAAAAATATAATAAAAGTATTAAAAAATTAAAAGGGACAAAAATATTTAAGAATCCTACCAAATGCATTTCTATCTTGGGAATAGAAATTTTGAATAGTTATTAAGCACCTTCAAAAACTCAGAAATTATTCCCAAAAACAGAATAAAAAAAATCATTTCTAAACAAAAAAATTTTAGGAACAAAATGGTTACCAAACACGGCTTTTAGCAAATCACACATCATCATCACTAATGAGCTTGCACAGGAATCTCCATATTTATGACTTTGCCTTTTAAGAGTGTGCACCTAGGTTCGACACACCAACACCATCACCATTATAATTGAATTACTTTACTTATGGGTCGATTATCTAGGGTAGTGATAAAACATGTATTGCCACATTAATTTTTAACGGAAACTGATATGTTCAGAGTTTACATATTAGATGAGTTGTATGTTCAAGAATTACTAAATTGAGTCCTTCCTGGCATGCGATAATTTTGTTGAATATTTTAGTGGGTTCAAAAAACATTTTTGATTTATCAATATTTAAAACGGATGCTAATTTTCTTGTTTACATACTAATATACTAGATATCATGGCAATTTATCAAAATTTCTACTTTGAAACCATAGGTTAAGCCACTTGTGACATTTTAATTTGACCACATCACTATTTTTTCACCACCTGTTTTCAACTCAAAGTTATTAATATTTTAACTCATGGTTGATCAATGTTATCTCTTCTTAACTCATATATAGTTCCTAGATACATCCCGCTTTCTTTGAACGAGCCGTTATAGGTACTCTAATTTAAAAAGAAATCTCCAATTCGTTCTTAAAAAGAATGAGAGTCCCATATTTCTTCCCCTTCTGTTTCATCTCATTCTCTTTTAAATCAAAGGTTCCACATTTGTATTTTAAAAGCTTCAAGTTCGATATGTCAAGTGTTACAAGGTGAATTAATGGACTTCCTTTTTATTTATCAAATTACTATTGTGCTTAAAAGATTGAGAGTTGTTAATTTATGTTATGGATTATTCTGCTTTGAAGGTAACCAAAGCTTTGATTAGGGTCGACGTGGGGTATTTAGAGTATATTCCCCATCAATTTGTCGCTTGGTACTTGAATATCGACAACGAGCTAGTCGGACCGTTAAGGGGTTTTGATGGGAATGGTGACATGTCGATGGACAAGGTTGTTGATCCATAGTATACTAGGTGACATTGTGTAAAATGTTTTGGATGTAGGAGTATGTGGTATCTACAAGACCCAACCTTCTTCCCATAGTTAATGCCTAGTATTTTATTCCTTTTGGCACTTGTTTTAATACTTGGAAGAGAGTTATAATACTTGGAAGAGAGTTATAATTAGAAAAATTGTATGTGTATAGTTTTGTAACTTGCCAATTACGTTTCTTGTGTTATTTGTTTCATTGTGTTTTTGCATGCCAATAATAAATATAAATTATAAAACGAAAAGAATACATGTTGTGCGTAACGTTCTAGGTGTCAAAATTGAGCCTTGACCATGACATTAGCTATGAGGGTAGGGGTGGTGACCGAACCGGTGGTTGCTAAAGATTGTAGGCTAGTGATGAAGATGGAGAAGGACTAGTGGTTGCTAAAGATTTCGTACGATGGTGATACTCAAGCAATTTGGACATTTGCTAGAACTTAGAGATTTGAACAGTTGACATTCGATCCGAAATGGACAGAGAGGAGGAGGAGAAGCAGGATGGCCATGAGAGTAAGGTGCAATTTGCTAGTGGCAAGAGCCATTATATTAGGAGACCGTTGGCAACAAGAGCTATTACATAGACATTCAATCTCTTTGAACTATTGACATATATAATCTAGCTTGAATATTTATCAAATATTGTATGAGATTATAGAAATCCCATTTTTACTTGATCCGACCTATATCCTATCCAATCTAATTTTCCTTCCCCATAAAAGTCTAGAAGATCAAACGTAATCTTAATGTTAAAATATTATTCTAGGAAATTCAATTGAACATCTCTAGGACTTTAAATGGAGACATCCTAGTATCTTCTAAAATATAACGTATTAGTAAAATCCTAGCCAGTGAACTTAACTCCAAAAGTCAAAAGATCAAGATGACAGATACCCAAATGAACACACTGAAAAATGTACCTCATACATCCATCATCCGCATCTCAAATCAACATTATCCAAATCAATAAGTTAATCATTCACACCTTAGTAACAAACCGAGAAACCGCAAGCCGAATTCTTTCCCATTTCCTTGGATAGTTTGTTCACGGCGAGTTTTGCTGATGACTCTTAGAATTCATGGTTCGATACATAATGATCAATTAACACTAAAAAAAATCCACGCTGAAGGCAATTCTCTACTCCAGAAAGAAGGCACCACGAACTCGAGGCCCAAAGGAAAAAGCTCGAGGAGGCCCAAGCCCATTGATATCTCAACAGAGCGGAACTGCAACGACATGCCGTTTCCGGACTGAAGACGGACTCAATAGTCCAAAAAACAGCGACCTTCTCTCTCTCTCTGCGCTCTTCTCTGCGAAGTAGGAGCAACGAAATCGAGGAGCAGCTCGCGATGAGGAAGCGAGATTTAGCCATCCTCATGCTCTCCGCCTTCGCCATCTTCTTCTCCCTCCAGGTTCGATCCCCTGATCTCCTCCTCCCTCCCTCATTTCGTGTCCCCCGCCGCCGCCCCCCGTCTTTTCCGCCGGAGCGATTGCCGGCGGGATGGGATTGCCGGATTTCGATTTTTTGTTTTCCGGTTTTGCGCGATGGATTTTTTTGTGTCTCGGTTGTGGCGGCTGTGGTTGTTTGTTGCTTCCTGATCCTGGTTGAGTATCGTGGGGCGTGTGCAGCACGAGGGTGATTTCTCGTTCAGGGAGTCGTGGTTTCATCTGCTGGACGATTATCCGATCAAGTACGAAGCCGAGCGTCTCCCTCCTCCGATCGTGGCTGATCTCAATGGGGACGGCAAGAAGGAGGTCCTCGTCGCCACGCACGACGCCAAAATTCAGGTCCTTTTTCCCGACTCTCTGCTGTTTTGCCGTTCGTGTTTTACGTGTTTCTTGTCGAATAGTGCGGTGTCTATGCCGGTCTATATTTTTTCCTTGCGTTTCATTGTGGAGGTATTTTTGGGTTTTAGAACGATGGAGATTTTGGCCTAGCAGGATAGACGAAGAAGTTCCGTGTTCAATCACGACCATTTGCATTTCTGTTTTGTCCCTCCACCAAGTTAATTTCTTTGTGTTGCCAGACTCCAGCTTTCTTGGTGGAAATTGAGTAGCTTTCTTGATAGGATTGATCATACTTTCATTGCAATTGATGTAAGAGTTCCTCATGAGCATCTGACTGTAGATTTTAGGGCGCGTCTGCATCGAAATGAGCTGTTTCCAGGTGGAAAAAGGCTTCTTTAAAATTTAGTAGTTGATGACCATGCAAAGTGGATTGGTTTGCATGGTGGCAGCAACAATGGCTGGCTAGTCAGGTGGTGTGGAGGCGGTTTGGAGACTGCCGTCAGCTGGAATGAGCTGGTCGCTGTGGTCACTGCCGCAGCCGCCTGATGGTGATGGTGCAGTGGCAGCAACGACAAAGGTGATCAGTGGGTAATGGTGGCCACATATGGTCGTGGATCTGGTGGTGTTGGTGGTTATAGTTTTCCAATCGTGATGATGATGGAGCTGGAATAATAAGTTACTTATGCAGAACAATTTCAATTTTCTTGGGGAGAACAAGCATCTCCTCTAGAGAAGTAATAGCTGTTTTGAAATTTTATTTTTTTTCATTTTTTGATCAAGAAACTTTTTTGTAGCAATAGTTTTTCTTAATTATGCCAAATGCCAATTTGATTGAAGATGTTTTTACTGCACATTTTCCCAAAATAAAGGATGTTGGAGACAATACCATTGGTCCTTTATCTGTTTTTCATTTAATACCATGGCGGATGTTCTAGGTATTGGAGCCCCACACTAGGCGGGTTGATGAGGGATTTAGTGAAGCACGTGTCATTGCGGAGGTCACTTTGTTGCCCGATAAGATCCGGGTTGCCTCAGGGCGACGCCCTGTAGCCATGGCAACTGGTGTGATTGCTCAAAATTACAAGCAAGGGCAACCACAGAAGCAAGTCTTGGTTGTAGTTACCTCGGGATGGTCTGTCATGTGCTTTGATCACAATCTAAAGAAACTATGGGAAGAAAATTTGCAGGTATGTACCATTTTGATTTGGATACACCGAGTTGTTTCATTCTTCGGTATCATGAAAGAACTCTGGCGAAGGTCTGATTTATTTCTGGGGCTCTTTGGCAGGAAGATTTTCCTCATAATGTCCACCATCGAGAGATAGCAATCTCAATCAGCAATTATACTCTCAAGCATGGGGATTCAGGTTTAGTAATTGTTGGTGGGAGGATGGAAGCACAGCCTCATGTATGTTCTTCTTCTTCTTCTTCTTCTTCTTCTCATCATCAGTGGAATTTCCCAGTTAACCAATGTCAAGGGGCAGGAGGGTGTAAGCTCGTAAATCAGATTATTACTTAGTAGGGAACTCTGGCAGAAATTCTTCTGCCTCTCTTTCTGGGATAAACATGGAATTCTTCTGGCTTTTGCTCATCCTTGCTCATTACTCTGATTCATGTTCATCAAATCCTTTCTTTATCACTTTTACAAAGATCTTCGATGTACTAATTATTTCCCAGTTTTCATTTGCAATAGCTTATGCGCCTCTCTTCCAATGACAGTGTGCCTTGGCCCTCGTCCTTCAACCCCCTTTCTCATGGTTGCTGTGATCCCTAAGTCTTTTATCAGACTGACATAATTTTTTTTCCTTTCCTGGTTGTAATTAGCATCTCATGGATCCTTTGGAAGAGATTGGGATGTCAGAGAAGAATGCTGAGCAGCATCGAAGAAGTGCTACCGAAAAAGAGGTGATACCTTTTTTACCCTATTTTTCTTTGATGGCCAGCCTTGCCAGCAAAGTCGAGGTCAGTCTTCAGGCAAGGACTTTAATCTTCTGTTCAACATGCCTAGGGTTCTGAAAATGCGGGAACTGTTGATCTGCGCCACTTTGCATTTTATGCTTTTGCTGGCAAATCTGGTCAACTTAGATGGAGCAGAAAGAATGAGGTAATTTCTTCTTTGTATTTTGATTTGCTATTTCATGACATTTCTCTTTTTTTGGAGCTCTTCTTAATGATAATTTGGAGAAGACTTGCCCTTTTGAATTTAGTAACTTATTTTGTTATCTTCTCCACTTTTACAGTATCTTTTCTTGATATATAGGACTTAATTCTGTTATATCTGAAGTACCCATTAACTCAGCTTTTGTAAGCTGGTGGCACTTTACTGCATGTAACATTTTCTTCCAGTTCTTCTCACGCAAATTTTCTTTCCGGTTATGTTACCCAGAATATTGAAGCGCATTCCACAGATCCATCACAGTTAATACCACAGCATAACTACAAGCTTGATGTTCATGCGATAAACAGTCGTCACCCTGGAGAGGTATCTCTTGAAGCTTTAGCTTTATTATCAGTTTGCATCTCTTGAAGCAGCTCTTCCTTCATGCCAGCTAATACAATAGCAATGTATGCCAATGCGATGACTTTGACACAGCTTTAATGCTCTTTCAACACATGACTTCCTGTCATTCCCTTTAGCAATTTTATCTTCATTCTGGATGCAGATTTATGGTTTGATTGGGTCTCGTTGTTGTCATCGTGTGCATTAAGTATATATACTGTTAAACAAATATCTTACTAATTACAGGTTGCAGTTTTAATATTCATTGCTGAAGCCTCATATAACTGCAATTGCATGAACGCATATGTCAGTGACAATTGACAGTGGCGGTGGGACTTGGGTTTGGGATGCAGTATAGCTTGCCATTTGCAAATTACTGTAATTTGTGGAAATAAAAGTCTATGGTCTAACTGACAAAGTTCTGACATACATTGAGGACTTATGATCTGATTATTGGAGGAGTATCTTAAGGTCATTTGCCTAAGTGGTATGACCTTTAATTCAATTTTGCTGACATTGCAATGAGCTCTAATATGTGTTAAGGATTTTTACTAATTGACTCCTGATGGAAAATCGGGAGCTCTAATATGTGGTCCTTCACATGCATGTACAATTAGGCAGGGAGTTTTTTTATCTGTTGTTTGGACATTGAGTATGACCTGCTTTGCCTGTTTGCTGACAATCTCTAATAGACGCCACTATGTTACAGTTCGAGTGCAGGGAATTCAGAGAATCAGTTTTGGGAATTATGCCACATCACTGGGTAAGTTGATGGAGTTCTTCAGCTTTTTCTCCTGGTCATTGTGGGTCTCAGTTGTGGTGCTACTGAAACCAAACGTCTCTTTATAGGATAGGAGAGAAGACACTTTATTAAAGCTGTCGCACTTCCGACGGCACAAAAGGAAAACGCTGAAGAAAACTTCGGGGAAAACTACTAATTACCCCTATCACAAGCCTGAGGAAAACCATCCTCCAGGGAAAGACTCAACCAAGAAGATTTCAAACTTAATTGCGAAGGCTGCAAATGTTGCTGGCTCTGCAAAATCTAAGAAGGTAATCCATACAAAAGTATTTTGTGCAGTTAAACCGTTCGAACATGCTTTTTAGAGTTCATACATGTCATAGTTTATGAATGCACATCCATGAGTGCTTGTACTGTCATTGCACAGCAATATTCCTTCTGGAGACAGTTTAGATGGTTTGTTTGTTGCTTTGCTGTTAAGTGACCTGTAAAGTAATTTAGTTTAATGCTCCGGATCCCAGAAATTAGCAGAATCGGATCTTCTGGAGAAAATAATGAATAGGAAAGGAAAGGTAGTTGCTTCAAATGAACATCCAGATACCAGTCTTTTAAAATACTCATTAAAATAAGGACTAGAGATCCGTAAAATGCCTATAGAATATGCCTTTTGCAGGAAATTAATTCTAGTCCTCCACGGAACTCTTATTTCTCATTGGTCTGCTGTACTTTTTGATTTCTTCTTGGATACTGAGAGTGCGTTTGGTAATAATTCTGTTTCCGGGAGTAAATTCGGATCAGAAATGATTTTTTTTTATTCTGTTCTTGGGACAGATTCTAAACATTTTAAACCGTTTGTTTACTGTCCAAAATTTCTGATTTTGGAATAGTAATCAAGCGTTTGGTACCGTGCTCATTGATTCTATTCCAAATTAATTTCTTTTAATTTTTAAATAATTTTTATATTTTTTCCTTTTTTTTTTTTTTTTTTCTTTTTTTTTTTCCTTTTTTTTTTTTTTTTTTTTTTCTCCTATTCTTCTTCTTCTTTAGGCCGATCGCCGGACCGGCGACCAGCCGGGACGAGGGCCGGCGACCTCACCGGAGCGTTGCCGGCCCTCGTTGGCCGCCGGCAGCTAGGCGAGGCTCCGCCCCTCATTGCCGGTGGCCAGGCTGGCCTTGGCGAGGCCTGCCTGGCCACCGATGGGGTTTGCCTCCACCGGCAAGGCTCACCCAAGCCTGGCCGGTGGCTGGGTTTGCCTCCGGCGAGCTAGCCGGACCAGTTGCCGCCGGCCAGCGGCGGCGAACGGCGGCCAGCGGCGGTAGACAACAATCACAGGATGGCGGTAGATGAAGAAGAAGAAAGAAGAGAAAATGGAAGAAGACTTGATTCTCAAATTTGTTCCCGGAACAAGAATCAACTTTCTTTTATTCTTGATTCTATTCCAAATCTGTTCCCGGGAACAAAAATTTTACCAAACGCAATTCTGTTCCCAAACTATTCCCGGGAACAAAAAATCAAAATCAGTAACTGTTGGGATGGTTATCAAATAGGGCTTGAGCCCACCACCTGTTCGTCTTTATGTGCTGCCAGAAATAGTACAGTTTCTTTATTGTTCATCTTTGGCAAGCGCAAAAAGATAATTAAGTTTATTTGGTTACTACTACATGCGCTTTCCATTTCCGCCAAGGACACACACTGCATATTTGTGAAATAGGAACTTGAACTCCTTTTGCTGATATGTGGTAGATGCTTGAGCTAGTCAGGCATTGAATCTATATGGTAGATCTCTGGATGATTATGTCAACTCACAGTAAAGGTCATTAGGTACTTTGCCTAGATATTGGAACAATTATATTTTAGGACATAAATTGGGTTTGATTTCTTTCTTGTGTATAATTTTTATCAATTGGAGGACATTTCTATCTTATAGGCTAGTAGAAGTTTTCATATTGGTGATGTAATAACTAGATCTCCTGAAGTAACCTTGTACTCTTGATTTAGTGCAGCCATCGAATTATATTCCTACTATAACAAATTACACACAGCTCTGGTGGGTTCCTAATGTTGTTGTGGCTCATCAAGAAGAAGGAATAGAAGCTGTGCACTTGGCTTCCGGACGGACCATTTGTAAGGTACTGATGGAAGTTACATGCTTAACTCACTTCTTTTTAAAATTTACTGCTAGTCCCCTGATCTAAGTGATAACCTACATATACGGCCAGCCTTTATCCTCATCTTGGGTGTACAGAATTTTTACAAGGACAAGAAAAATCACGTGCAAATCTCATGCCTTAGAGTCTACTCCATGCCCTTTATCTATAAAAACAATTGCTGTTGTTGCGTTGCACCTTCTCTTTTCCTTAATTTTTTTTTTTTTTTTTTTTTATATGTTGAGTGCAGTTATATCTAAAACTTGAGTTTGAATTTGTGTTTAAAGAGTAGTGCATACAAAAAGATATACAGATCTCGGTGGATCTTTGGTTCTAGATTCTTATGACTCTTTATTATTACACCAATATGCAATTGCCAGCAAATGCATCCCTGGGCTGATATGAATTAAGAATGATGGACCAACCATATTTTCTACAAGATCAATCTCCATATACATGGACAACGATCTTCAGCAACTCTGCTTTCTTTGAATGACATCTTCAGATTCTCATGCAGACAAACTGGAATTTGTGCATAATGCACGCACGAAATGCATTTTGTTCAACATTATTCTGGATAAAGATTTTTATGATATTCTGTTTTGCCATCAACACTTTGTTCGATTGTTGATGTGGGAGTTGTTTTCTTTAGCTTAATTTGCAAGAAGGTGGCCTCCATGCTGATATCAATGGGGATGGAGTTCTTGATCATGTCCAGGTAAGAGATTTTGCTTTTGAACATATTTGATTGTCCATCATTTTCTCAGTGTTCATAGTGTCTATGTATAGTTATTAGGGAAAAAGTCACCAAAACCCCAAACTTTGCTCAGAGTGACAAATTTACCTCAAACTTTTCTTTGTGATCAAAAAACCCCAAACTTTATCACCTGTGACACATTTACCCCAAGTTTTTTTTCGTGACACAAAAAACCCTAAACTTGTACCACATTGACCCAAACTTTAGGGCATTTTCGTCTTTTATTTTTCAAGTTTTTTTTCTTTTTATTTTCTTCTCTTCTTCTCTCCGCCCTCGCCAGCATTGGGCAAGGGCAGCCCACGATGTTGGTAGAGGAAAGCCAGACTTAGGTGAGGGCCACCTTCACCAGTCGGGTGAGGAGCATCGGGCAAGGGCCACCCTCGCTCGACACTGGTGAGGTGGCCCTCACCTAAGTCCGGCTTTAGCCATAGAGTTTGGGGTAAATGTGTCACAGTTGACAAAATTTGGAGTTTTTTGTGTCCAAAAAAAAGTTTCGGGTAAATTTGTCGTTCTAGGCAAAATTTGGGGTTTTTGATGGCTTTTTCCCTAGTTATTATGATCCTAGATATATGTATGTTTCTGTTAGTTGCATGTCACAGGTTGGAATATATATTATTGTGTCGCTACATGGGTATTGGTCCATGAGTATAACAGAGTTTCTGGGAATGGATAAAATGTTTTCACTCAAGTTAAGTTGGTTTTGCATTTAACATTTTAAAGGCATTGTGTAAAAGATCTTTAAGTGCATATGTAGAACCATATTCTGCATTTCCCTAGGACAAAGGGATTCATAATTAAAGCAAATTAAAGCAAATTAAACAGCTGAGGGATAACATTCCTGACAGCAATTCATGATTTTATCTGCAGAATTAGCTCTATAGATAGGGAGTCATTTGTAATGAGAGTTGATTTCCATTTCTTTAGGCTGTTGGGGGACATGGTGCCGATCGGACTGTTGTTAGTGGATCAATGGAAGTTCTTAGACCCTGTTGGGCTGTGGCGACATCTGGAGTTCCTGTGAGAGAACAACTTTTCAATGTCTCTATATGCCGCCATTCCCCATTTAACTTGTTCCCATATGGAGACTACTCGAGAAATTTCGGCCAATCATCAGAGGTGGCTTCCTTGGAGGTTGCAACACCCATCCTTATCCAAAAAAAGGATGGTCATAAACATCACAAGAGAACCCAAGGTGATGTTGTCTTCTTGACGAATCGAGGGGAGGTAGGCTCTTATTTAACTTTTGCTTTCTCTTTTGGCAACCAAAACTTGGATAAAAATGTTGTCTCTGCATTTTTCTCTTTTATTGAGGAAATATCCAGAAATGGGTATCTGGTGGCTGTTCTGTGTGAGTTGTATTGCATTCCATTATTATGCGGATCATAGCATCTGAAAAGGTCAGAAGATACTGATGGGTAAAGCCTTTGAAGTGTACTATTTTTCATGCTACTTTAGATTTTGTAGCTAATCCCAGTATTATCATGAATCGTATTTTCCCTCTCCCTGCAGTTACCCGATCTTATCATGAATCATTTTATAGAGACTGCAGATGTGGAGGAAGAATTCGATTTTCGGCCTGCACATTATCAGTCCTGTTTTCTAGAAATTGAGAATACACAACTGAGCTGTACCATTTAATTTTTCAGGTCACATCTTACCATCCTGGCATACATGGCCATGATGCTGTATGGCAGTGGCAAATATTGACTGGTGCAACATGGTCGAATCTTCCATCTCCATCGGGGATGATGGAAGGCGGCATGGTGGTCCCCACCTTGAAGGCATTTTCTTTGCGCATGCATGATAATCAAGAAATTATTCTTGCGGCAGGGGATCAAGAAGCAGTGTTGATATCCCCTGGTGGGAGTATTTTAGCAACGGTGGAGCTTCCTTCACCACCTACACATGCCCTTGTCTGTGACGACTTCTCAAATGATGGATTGACTGACCTCATTCTTGTAACTTCCAATGGAATCTACGGCTTTGTCCAGACAAGACAACCCGGTGCCCTCTTCTTCAGCATGCTGGTTGGTTGTCTTATTGTCGTGATGGGAGTCATCTTCGTCACCCAACACCTAAATTCCATGAAGGGAAAGCCCCGTGCCTCGTCTGGCTCTTGGTGAAACCACCTCTGAGTCCTCAAGACAAAATCTATACCATCATTTTGCCGCTCCTTTTAGCCAAGCTGCGTGATTATAGATTGCAGTTGGGCGGAATTGCCCTTCCACCCCATCGAAATCTTTTGCACGAGGCACTTACTTGTTGAGGGGAGGATAACGTTTGGGACCAGCTTAGCATACACTTTAACCACTGGTTTTCTTCTCTCTTTTTTTCTTTTTATAAAAATCCGCAGCATCATGCACTGTGTAAATACTCGGACTAGTTTTACTTATAGACAACTGCCTCAGCACTTCCAATTAAGCTTCGGGGAGCTACAAAATGAGGTTTTTGCGATGAGTCTGTAAAAGATGTCTGGTACCAGCTTACTAGCTCGACTGCCTGGGATTAGATGACATATCAATCTTCAATGTATGACCTGCTTGCCTGGTTGTGGCTGAATGTTTCAATGCTGAGCTGCCTGTTTGAGGGCAACGTATTGCAGCCTTTTGATACTAAATCTATGATTTATCTCTTGTTCTTAACTGAGAATTATTTGATAACTGCATGTCTTAAACGGCTCAGACGTACTATTTCATGGTCCAAGTCTTCTTTTCTAGTATGAATTAAGCATACGTGGCGCATATTGTGAATTTCAGTTTCTCAACTGTTCCTTCAGCAGATTGATTTAGCCCTTGATCTTTCGTTGTCCTGGTGTTTAAGTCGGTTGCGACTCCATAATCAAAGTGCTTACTTCAACGACAATTTTAGAGTTAAAATGCTTTATCGAGGTTTTCAGGTCCGTGTTGGTCTTTTGACCAAAGGCCAAGTAATTCAAAAGATTTGAGAGATCAGCTCCATGTACATACCCGTGTTTCACTTGGTCATGAGTTCAATTTATGTCGTTCATCAAGTATGTGTGCCTTATTACCTATCTAAAGAAAAGAAAAAAAGAAGCAAAGCCATTGAAAAATCTATACGTCTCATGGTAAATTAGTTTTCCACTATTACAAAAACAAATAAAAAAAAGTGTTCCACGTGTTCCCTAATGACATGGCATCATGAATTAAAACATTGGCCTACAATGAACAATGCAAATTATAATCAATTGTTGGTACCACTTTGATATTAAATGATTAATGTCAATCCTCGATATGATATAAGAACACAAGATGAGCTTTTCTCAAGAGAAATTCATTTCGACATGTAACGACGAAGTCAACTAAAACTTGACACAAACCAACATATTTTCATTCATTTTTAAAGGAAACATTTTATACTGAAACAATTAATAACATAGACGCAAATGAAAATATTTAAGGTACATTTGGCATGCCATATTTTTTTGGGAAAAAGCCACGAAAAATTCTGAACTTTGCCCAAAGTGACACATTTACCCCAAACTTTTTTTTTGTGACGTGAAAAGTCCTGAACTTTGCCAACCGTGACACATTTATCCCAAAAAAAATTTTGTAACACAAAAAACCCTGAACTTTACCACCCGCAAGGGTGGCTCCGCTGGTAGGCTCTTGGACTTCCACGCTGGAGGCCGGAGTTCGAAGCCCCTGCAACGCAAGTTGCAGGGAGGCAGGTGGAGACACTTGGCGACTTACCCGGGGTGCGTGGGTGGTGGTTTCCTACGTACCTCCCCAAGGGTTTACTCCCACCGGGCTGTGCGGGGAGTTCCCTTGGGTCACCAAAAAAAAAAAACCTGAACTTTTGTTATATGACACATTTACCCCAAAATTATAGGGCATTTTGGTCTTTTCATTTTTTAAATTTTTTTTTTTTTTTTTTCTCTTCTCTCTTCCTTCCGCCGACTTGCTGGGGGAGGGAAGCCAGCGTCCGGTGAGGGCTGCCCTCGCTGCGGGCGAGGGTCACCCTCGTCGGCGTCGGGCTAGGGTGGCCCTCGCCGACATCGGGCGAGGGTTTCCCCGCCCTCGCCAGATCTGGAGAGGACAACCGTCGCCGGATCGGCGAGGGGTGCCCTCGCCCGACGCCGGCGAGGGCGACTCTTGCCCGACACCGGCTTCCCTCCGCCATGGCCGGCAGAGGAAAGAAGAAGAAAAAAAAGAAAAAGGAAAAAACAGAATAAAAGACAAAAATGTCCTAGGTGGGGTAAATGTGTCACGGTTTGAAAAGTTTGGGATTTTTCACGTCACAAAAAAAGTTTGGGGTAAATGTGTCACTTTAGGTAAAGTTTATGATTTTTCGTGACTTTTTCCCTATTTTTCTTTCCCTTTGTACGACTATTTTATAATTGTGGTAATCTTCTGAAATAGTTTTACCGCAGAAGTGACATGGCTTGCGCTTTGACGGATGCAGACCGTGGGTTTTGGGTGATTTTCCAGGATATTCTCAGTAAATCCAGTGGCTGACCCTGAAAAGATTCTTCCCCTCTGCGATTCATAAGCTCTAGCCTTAGTATAGCGGGCCGGGAATAGCGGGGCGGGAAGCTGCAATCAGTCAGTATTCAGACTGAACTTTCAAGCTTTTGGACTGCATATTGCTCCTAAAAGACAGGCAAAACCAGACTACTAATTAAAGAACAGTGAATTTTCTCACTCATTCTAAGAAGAAAAACAAAGAAAAGAAAAAGCAGAATGTGTAGTGCTACATCAAATCTCCATGGCAGACAAAAGGCTGATATTATAAACTCATAAGGACTTCCACTTCACCAGGCTATGAACTAAACCTCAGTAATTTGTGATGCAAAATTGAAAGAACATCCATTTTGTAATGCGATTCATCATTAACCAAGCTAATGTGGATATCAAGTGTCTTACGTGGTATTGTCGATGCTAACTTTGGACAAATTTTATAAATTTTTAATTATTTTTCCAAATTTTTTTGAATTTTTTTCCCCTTCATTAATTGCAGTCACTAACCACAGACAAGACTAGCGAGACTCACCCGGTGAGGACTAACTCATTGGCCTCGGGCTTGCCATTATCGAATTTGGTGAGGGTGAGCCTCGCTCAAGGCCGGCAAGGTCAACCCTTGCCATATACTAGCAAGGTGACCTCGCCAACCTCAAGCGACCTCACCCCTGTGAGGGTAAACTCGCCAGCCCTTGTTTATGACTAGTTGCAGCCATCGAGGAGGCCAACAACCGCAAAAGGTGAAGAACAAAGAAAAAAAAAAATTATAAAAAAAATGGGAAAATTAATATAAATTGCAAAAATTATCCATGTTGATAGGGACTATGCTAGGGGTGTGCAAAAAAATCGCGACCCGTCCGGACCGGCCGAAACCGGACTAGAACTGCCCGAAACCGGTGGTTCTTAAGAGAACCGGTGGGTACCAGTCCGGTTCCCAATTCCATGGGCGGATCTACCCATCCACCCACCCGAACCGAATCGGTTATATTATAATAATATATTAATTTTTAATATTAAAAAAATTGAAATTAGCAAATCTAAAACTTAGGGCTCCAATCACCATCTTATCTTAATTTACTACTCTCCTACTCCATCTCGTCTCTCTTTAGTTCAAAATCTCCCCAAGCTCCCTCTTTCTCTCCAATTCACCTCCGGATTCAAGTCCTACTCCAAACTCGACGAAACAATGAGTTGATTCTCTTTTCCCCCCTCGAACTTGAACTCTCTCTCCACATCGTTACCATCCTCGTCGCCACCTCCGCATTCACTATCAATATCGTCATTTTCGTTGTTGGGCTCGTCCTGCTTCTACCTCCCCTCTTCCTCCTCCCCCTCCTCAGGCTTGCCCCATTGTCCTCATTTTCAAGGACAAGGGCGAACTCCGAGTCTAAGAATGGCTCATCGTCCCCATTGTCCTCCCCATTGTCAGTCTCAAGGGAGGAGCGGAAGACGACAGAGGTGGTGGCAAAGATGGTGGTGGTGGTTGGGATAGAAGCAACGCGAGGGTCGCAACCACTGCCGCCATGGCGCTAATACTTAAGGAGAATAAAGCTACCATGGTCGGGAGAACCAAAATAAGTAGATGCGAGGAGGGCAAAAAGGGGAAGGCGCGGAGGTTGGACTGGTTCTATGGCGGTCCGGTTCTCGGGTAAATCCATGCACACCCCTAAACTGTGCCATATAAACAATTAGCGTTTATGTCAACGAGTTCCAACCAAAATTGGCCAAATGAATTACATTAGCCAATTTTTTAAAGGTTCAAGACTAAATTGAGACAATTGTCCAAAAAGTTCTAAACCTATTGCACTTTTGTCAATTCAATCATAAACTCTTTAGTTGTGAAATTTAGTTCTAAACTTTTTCACATTTTATCAATTGAGTTCATCTAGCCAATTTTGGCCAGTTGTTGACGTGAACTTCAACTGTTCTATGTGACATGTCGGCGCTAGTGTGGACAATTTAGTAATAATTTTTGTTTCTTTTCTTTCTCTTTCTTTTTTCGTCCCTTCTTCGTTTAGATGATCATTAGGCCACAACGACGAGCTAAAGGCGAGACCTAGAAAGGTTGACCCCACTAGCTTCTGGCAAAGCTCACCCCTGTTGGCCACTAACGAGGGCAAGGCTCCCTCAAGGCCGGTGAGGTTGTGCCTCACCAATGGCAAGGAAGGCTCGACTCTAGTCGATCATTGACCATCACCAAGGTCCAACGACTAGCTGGAGGAAGAAGGGACATGAAAAAACAAGAGAAATAAGAAAAAGAAAATTAAATAAACAAAAATTGAAAAAAAAAAAAATTATTCATGTTAGCACTAACCGCGCCACATAGGACGACTAACGTCCACATTAGTGATTTCTGACCAAAATTGACCGGATTCCAATCGGCAAAGCATAAAAAAAAGGTTTGAACTCAATTACCACACTTAAAAGATTTTAAAACAAATTGATAAAAGTATAATAGGTTTAAAACTTTTTAAACAATTTTTCTTCACATGGTATTCCACTATTATAAAAACAAACAAAAACAGCGTGCCATGTCTTTTCTAATGATATGGCATCACGCATTAGAATACCTTGGCCTGTAGTGAACAAAGCAAATATTTAATAGGTCATTGACACCACTTCAATATGCATTGATCGACGTCAATCCTAATCCTCGAGGCGTTACGAGAACACAAGGAGCTTTTTAGGAAAAATCCACTCCAACATGGAACGACGGGATTAGTTAAAACTCAACGCAAAAGGATATATTTTCACTGATTAAATAAAAGAAATTTATGGTAAACGTTGAAATGATTAATAACATGGACAATCGATATGATTATAATTATTTGAAAAGTGGAAACTTTTAAGATACACTTGGTGTATCATAATTTTTTTTTTCTTTCTACGACTATTTTATAAGTGTGGTAATGTTCTAAAATAGTTTTACCGTCGTAGTGACATATGGCTTGCGCTTTGATGGATCCAGACCGTGGGTTTTGGGTGATTTTCCAGGATGTTCTCAGTAAATCCATCAATGACTGATCCTGAAAAGATTCTTCCGTTTGCAATTCAAATGCTTTAGCGTTAGAATAGCGGGGCAGGAACGCTGCAAACAGTCAGCATTCAGACTGAACTTTCAAGCTTTTGGACTGCAAATTGCTCCCAAAAGACAGGCAAAACCAGACTACTAATTAAAGAACAGTAAATTTTCTCATTTATTTTATTCAGCAAAAAAAAAAAAAAAAACAAAGAAAAGAAAAGGCAGAATTTGTAACGCTTCATCAAATCTCCATGGCAAACAAAATACTGATACTATAAACTCGTAAGGACTTCCACCTCACCAGCTCATGAGCTAAAACATCAGTAATACGTGATGCAATATTCAAAGAATATCGATGTCTCAATGCGATTCGTTGTTACCCAAGCTAACATACGAACGTGCCAAGCATTTTGCATCTACATCACATATTTCAACTCATCAGAGCACATTAATTGATCATCACATTAAAAACCACGACTCCACAATGCCAAACACTAAGCACGCGGAATTTTTCTATTTGTTCACTTAGACAGTATCGTAGGGCGTTTTAGCTGTGAAGCATCCAATAATCACATGCAATCACTGTACTATGAGCGTCTTGTGTTGCTCCACAATCATTAGATTCATCAAGAATGCAAGTTTCAGTCACTGTTGTTTTCCCCTCCCTCAATCCAGTTGGTTTGCAATTTCGTGCTTTTTTTTTCCTATCATCTGATCCTGATTGGTGGAAGAATGTATGTTCATATCTGTAACCCATCAATCGGAAACATGGTTAGAAAATGTTTCTTCAATCAAAATGAAGGAAAACATGGGATTTTGCCATTAAATGGTGAGTTCATTTGGACTAAATTGACAAAGCCATTTAACTTGCTGGTTCTTCTTCCTTCATGATCTTCTTCTACACTATGGTCCAAATGCATCAGAGCACTTCGCACACAAAAGAAAGTACTCGTACTCTCTGTGGACACATCACAGTGACTGAGTTCTCACCCCACTCTGAATAAAAAAGGTGTGTGTGGGTGCGTGTATAGGCATGCAGCAAGGGGTCCAAACCCTAGAGAGCTCCTGCATAATTAAGATGAATCCACACTGAGCTATTGAAGACGAAGCTAATAAGAGAACAGGCTTTTTGCCCTTTCTAGATCTGTGAAGCGCGTACTCGCCCATTGTAAATCTTAGAACAAAGCTTCCTAATGAACAAAAGGATGTTTCTCATTTAGATCAGCAAAAGTAATTATGTACCTCTATGCATAATTGCATCTGAGTGAAACTTTTGGGACCACAAGTTAAATAACCCATGAATTTATGGATCTTGGGAGGTACATCATTCACTTTTGGGCTCACTCTAGTGTGCCTCAGCTGAAGATGCCACCACAACCACCCCCTAAAGGAGTGCCCTACTAATAAATAAGAAAAGAAAGAACCCTAGGTGATTATCTTTTTGGTTGTTCACGTTATACTAGTCACAGGCAAATGAGAAAATTTTCCTTTTCTGGGTTGGTTTTTTGTTTCTCTCCTGTTTCCCATTCCTCTCCAAGATGCCATAAAGATAGCACAAGATAGAAAGAAAGTAATGGGAAAGCTGAATAATTGAGTATGGTCTCTCTCTCTCTCTCTCTCTCTCTCTCTCTCTCTCTCTCTCACACACACACACACACACACACACACGCACATTCATGTTTGTTGGGTTCTCTTTGTGCAGAATGTCATGGACGAGCAACAATTCAGAGCAAGGAATGACCACATCTGAGATTGGAAATGGGTTTCAAGCCCTCATATCAGAAGAGGTCAGAGTGCGACTGCGTTTTTCAGTGAAGCTCTTCCTTTCCCAAGAATTACGGGACTTTCTTTTTTTGCCTTATAGTCTAAGTCTGCATAGTTAAAATGAAATAATCCAATCGTTGAGGTAGCGAGGTCCAAAATAACGCATCCCAAGGAGGACACTATGCATTTTTGGTTCTACAAGATGATTGATCAGCTAGGCCAAAAATTTCCAATTACGATAAGAAACTGTCCTCATATGTTAGCGTCTACTTGTTTCCAAGATATCTAAGCATCTGTTCTCTTTCTTTTTTCTGAAAACACACTGTACCTCTGGTACAGATAGTGTGTTGCTCCAAGACACGAGCCCATCTTGGCGCAGATGATTCTCATTTGATATTTTTTGAATTTTGCTCTTGAAGAGGATAGACAATCTACAGATTCTTATACCACAACCAATGAAGATTGATGATTTTGAGAATGGTATATAACATTCTCAGATGCATCCTGTGATAGTTTCAGTGAGCTGCTTTGCTTCTTGTAGTTATAATTAATAAGATTGCAAAAAGAATGGTACCATAGAAGGCTCGCAACTTGAGGCTCATAGTATCTATTTTTCTGTTTAATATTCAGGAGACATACTATTCATACATATCAAGCCATTCCTTAGGGCCTTTAAGGACCTTTAGCCCTAAGGAATTGGTTATGACGAAATGTCTATGATTTTACATCTCAAGAAGTGTATAATCTCTAGTTGGGACCCAGCTTGAATGGCCTTCTTTGATTGAAGCTGAAAGATAAATTCAAGATGATGTGTAAAAGTTGGTTCACAACACTACTTGACGACTAAACTAAGAAGAAAAATATTTCTTAGCATGCAAAGAAATTAAATGCTGTGTCATTATACAGCTGACTACTTGGCCATCCCACAATTGCTCCTCAAGTACAGGGATTTTCAGTCCTCTATTTGGCCCATTAAAAGTTTCGATAGCCTCTTTCTTAATCAATAGTAATGTCATTTCCACCAACAATCTGTTTAAATGTTTTGAAAACATGTTGACAAGGCTAAAACAAAGATAAATCAGTGAAAGTAAGTTAATCAGGACATGAATCATATAATGTCAACAGCAGAACAATGTGACATATTTTACATTGAATTAAGATGGCTGCACAATATTCTCCCTCTCTCCTTGAAATTTCAATTTCAATATTGTTCTCCTCTTTTATTTTCATTTCTCAATATAGGTGTTTCTCCAAATTGATGAAGATGAAAAGTATAAGCTTGTAAAATCTAATGTACAGTCATGTTGGTTGTGTAGACACAAAAACTCATTCTAACTGCTCAATTTATATGCATTGTCATGTTAAGCATCCAAGAACATATTTTATTGATGATTAAAGTTTGACTCACTACCACAAATAGTATACACATGATCTTTGACTTAGCGAGTAAAATTGAAAGTTGTCTACTAATTGGCAAAAGGAATTTCAGTAGGTCAAAGTAAGCTATCTTTGATGTTTGCATGAGAAAAATGAAGGCTGCAAAATATTTAGGATGGAAAGGTATATGCCTCGTATACAGATTATATTAACTAATAGAACAAGATTCTTAAAGTACTAAACAGCTCACACAAGACACGGAAGCGAAGGAATATGAATGCCGGTATTTGGAGCATCCTTTTTAATTTCAATATTGAAATGGCAGTTCATTGACATTGTACGATGGAATTTTGCAGGAAAACTGCACCCTCATTTTCCAGGACAAGTTATCAAATTCTGGAGATGTTCATGGTCGATGATCCATCAGCACATGATAAAAGGTAAATCTCGAAATAATACTCTTCCTCCTGATAATTTTGCAGCATCAGTTGGCCAAAACTTTGCTTAAGTGCAGCACATATCTTAAGGTGTGACAAGAAAAGTAATCTAATCTAATCTGGACATAAGCAATATTGCCAATTAAATCACACATGCTTCAGATCATGTCTTGAAAATGATAAGCCTCCAGCTTTTTCCTACAAAGTCCGCCTGCTGGGATCTGCAAGCCTGTGTTCCAACAATTGTGTGTCTTCTGATGTGGATTTAGAGAAAAAAAAAAAAAAAGATAGAAGAATATGAATTTATATGAGATTCGTGCCACTCATCAAGTCCAAATCCAATTCTTCCTTAAAGCTATGGTGTTGCTTACCGAACACCAAGGATACAAGGAAACATTTAGATGAGAGAGCAGAAAAATGTGTATGCAATGGCCTTCATGATTCAGATTTCAGAACACTGTGTCCTACAGTACCTATATCTCAAAGCTGTCATGTGTGGATGATAATTCATTAACAAAGAGGATAAATATATAAAAGAGCAAATATGCCAAGACAAAGATAAATAAATCATGCATTTTCACAAGTTACTAGCAATTTTTATTTTAGTACTATTCCTGCTGACGGTCTCGATGTGCAGCATCAACCGGCTAAACAAATTTCAAATAGCATCTCTTGCAATTTATATATTTCTTGAAATTACGAGGAATTTAGGAGATAAAATAAGTCGTTTGATCAGAAAGGCCAGTTCCGCAGATTAATTTACTTAATTCGTGGCTGAACGCATCTTCTAAAACTTTCCAGAAATTCTTTCTTAGGTGATTGTCTGACCTATGACCAGAAAACTGATGCAGGAATTGTCATGTATGAGCATCATCCGGATAACTTTGCATTTTTTGTGTGAACTTCCCATTAGTGCCAAATATATCAGTCATTTTAATCAGCACAAGACTCCTAGAAAGTCATGAATTAACCAGGAAAAAGAGGTTTGACATATCACGAGACAGTTCCTCGACGGGACAGGTATAGTAATTAATCATCCATCTTCTCTCCTCTTCATAAGAAGTTAGCAAACACATTGTTCGAATTCTCTTTGGTCTAGGGCATAACACACCGATACCCGTTTCCACTAGAGTGTTCGCAAGATGACACTTTTTAAGATATATTTATAATCATCCACTTAATGGATGCATATAACTATATGTATATGATAAGTTGGCTGCAGTGTCTTTTCCAATTGTACTAGAGAATATATTCACATTAAGGAGAGACAAAGTTTGGAGCTTTATCATTCGAACCGTCCAGAGATGCCTTCAAAACGAAAAGTACAGCTTTTGATTTCGAAAGAAGCATTTCGAGGCATAATGGAGAAGAGAACAGATGCACAACAATAACACCCTAATTGTAAGTACCATCTAAGCAAGCTCCAGGAAGTGTTTTAGTTATTTTACCAGAAATAATGCCTGAAGAATCTGACTGTACATATCATCATTAAGCAAAAGCCACCTGTGATCCCATCACGCTTGAGAACTATAAAGAACAGCACACTTACACAACAGCCTCTAAAAAGCTAGATTCAAAAGGAACTGTCTTTTGCCCACGGGCAATCTTATCAAGATTGAGGAAACACGCCATTCCACCATGTCCGAAACCCAGCAGAAACATGTGTTGCGACCTAGATCTTCCTGTTTCGCCTAAGAAAACATCGACTCATGAACCCAAAAGAACGCTTTTACGGCTTCTCGAAATGGGACCTTAAATGCATAAAACAATGCTAATGATGCAAAGTCACCTGTAGTTGCATTAAGCGCGTACTACATAGTTTGCATAGCCGTGACCAAATATCTTCCCCCCTTTTCCGATTTATCAGAATTGTAAGTCAGATCGCTGCATGCCTCTCCTCCGCTGAAACAAAAAACCAAGAAAACATATGTAAAGTTTGCTTTTTTATGTCATTAAACGAGCTCAAACTAGAAAAAAAGAACGGTATCGAGAGAGAGAGAGAGAGAGAGAGAGAGAGTACCGCTTGAACTTGAGAACTTGACCGAAGCATGGCTCGATGCATGGCTGGGGGCCCGTCCAACTGAAGCGAAAATCATGGAGTTTCTCTCTCCAGATTCAAAAATCTCGGGGCACTTTCTCAAGCCAAAACACGAAAATCAAAACCGTGTCCCGGCAGCCGCACGGGTAATCGGGGAAAAAGCACGTCTCCGAGTCCGAAAAGCTATTCATTATTCACACCCGCAATGAAATTCAACCCATCAAAAGAATAAAAAGAACAAGATGTCAAACCAGAAGATAGGGCCGTATGTACCCGAATGCACCCATGTTCATAAGAAAAAACAAGAACGAGAAATATGCCGAGGTAACAAATTTTCAAGCTTCAGATTCCAAGGTACAGGAAGAAGAAGACACAGGCAATAATTTTCAACCATCAGCATCGGAATTTCCTCGCTGGAAGTTCATTTCTTTTCCCTTGTTTTCGTGGGTCGTTGTTGTCGTGGCCATTCGCAATGTGGTGCGGTGTTCATATAATAATATCATATCATATGATATCCCCCAAAGGTCAAGTTATAGGCCACATTTGTCTAACCACTCTTCCAAAAAGTTTTACACTGTAAAAGCTGAGAAAGGTCGAATTAGACCACACTCGCCTAACCACTCTTCCAAAAATTTTACATTGTAAAAGCTCAGGCCGCAGGATCGGAACCGACCCGAATAATCGAAATGATGATATGCGGAATCATCGCTGGGGACTCGAGATAATCAGAATGTGACTCCTGTAATCCCATGTCGAAGATTATAGTAGGTGCGGGGGGTTTTTCCTAACATCATCTCGGGTGCGGAAAGAACTGTGCGCCACCCATGAAGTTGTTGAGCTGAGTTGGGTACATCGAAGACGGGTCGAAAAGAGGAGCCGCGACCTGTGAGACCGCCGCATTGTTGTTGCCATCCTCTTGGGTCGTCATCGTGTCGCCAGCAGCGGCCGCAGCTATGAGACTGAGCTGCTGGATGCCGCCGCCGCCGTCGCCGCCGAGGTGCACCGAGGAGCTCTCGCCAGCGGCCATGTAGTTGGCATGATCGGGCCCCTGATCGTAGAGTATCCCTTTGAAGACGTGCCCGCCGATGTTGACGGCTGTCTGGTAGGCGTACTGGTCGTCGTTATCGTCGATGGAGCTGACTCTCACGCACCGGAACAGCGCCGACGAGTTGACCTCCGCCGGGAAATTCCCCATCTCCAAGCCTGGAAATAACAAAATACGTGCGCGCGCGCACAGGTAGATACATTAAAACACTCCAAATTAGGGTTGCCAGCATTATGACCCAGACGAGGAGCTAAATCGTGTTCCTTAGATTTTTTATTTGTTCTTTATAAGTAGAAAAGTAATGATACACGCCATCTTTCACTCAGAGAGAGAGAGAGAGAGAGAGCACAGAATCACATGCACAGTAAATTAAACAGTTTCTGTTTCTTCCTTCACAGTCAATCCATTCGTCAGGAATACTAAACAACAGTATCCTTGAAAAAATGGGTAGAAAAAAACTGCAAAAAAACAAAAGAGAAAAGATTAAAAAAGGGGAAGCTGTTCCGACGTCAACACACAATCAAAACGATCTTCTGTTCTTCGGACAAGAAGAAACTGAGCATCCTGGGCAAAGAAAACGATGAGCAAACCCTCTTCTTGAAATCTTGCAGGGTTTTCGACAGCAACGTATGGGACAGCTCAGATCACGGCGATAGGCTGGGTTTAGTCAGAGAATGGCCCGCGAGGGAGAGACAATTTGCACAAAGGGAAACGATTTACACGTACCGGAGGAATTAGCGTGGGGGAGGTCGTGGTCCTCGCGGAGGCGCTTGACGCAGTCGCCGCCGTGGAGGAGCTGGAGCTGCTGGCGCTCGCGGCGCCTGGAGGCGGGGACCCAGGTGCTCTTGACGTGGGTGTCGCAGGGCAAGCCGCGACTCTTGCAGCAGGTGCGGCAGCGGAAGTGGACGCAGTCCTTCTTGGCCTGGTTGCCGCAGTCCTGGCAGCTGATCCCTCCTTCCCTCATCAGCAGGAACGCCGACGGCCCCGATCTCAGGCTCTCGTCATCCGACGCGTTCATCCTCGGCGACGGCGGCGACGACAAGTAGAGATCTTGCTGGTGCTGTAGCTGCTGCTGCTGCGGTTGTAGCTGGTGGCATAGCTCGAAACCCTTGTGGGAGGAAGAAGAGGAAGAGACCACGCCGTTTCGATACCACAACCAGCCGGGGTCGACGCTGATGCTGTTGTTGGCTTGTTGGGTCTCTAATTCTTCGGCGGCCGCCGGGGGGTGGGATTGCTGCTTATGGGTTCCTCTTCCTCCGCTGCCTATAGAGAAGAAGCCTGCCATTTTGGGGAGGAACTGATCAATTGTGAGCGAGAGTTCACACCCACCATGTCATCTGAGGAATTTTAAGCATGAGAAAGAGAGAAGCTTTGGGGGTTTTCATTGGAGAGTGGATCAGCAAGAGTCTGGAGATGAGAGAGGGAGAGAGGGTTTTTCTATGGCAATTGTGTTGGGTTTGAGAAAGAGAGAGAGAGAGAGAGAGAGAGAGAGAAGAGGAGGGGAGGAAGACTGAAGAGTACCTGTGATTGCAACATGGAATTGTTGCGGGCATTAAAGACCGCAGAATCACGCTGTCTCTGCAACGCCGCCATGATCTCTCTCTCTCTCTCTCTCTCTCTCTCTCTGTGGCTGTGAGATATTTGCAGCTGGTGAACTTTCCTTTAGCAGCAACTAGCACTTCTTGGTTCTCTCTCTCTCTCTCTCTCTCTCTCTAGTCTCAAGTGAGTTTGGCTTTCTAGTGTATTAATAATTTCTAAAAAAAAAAATTCTAATATACTTAGACTTGATATGATTTTGTTGAAAAGTGCCACCTACAGACAAATAAATAAAAAGAGAAAGAATTTTGTTCAGGGCACATGGGACTCTCACTAAACGAATTCGATCAAAGACATGTTGACTATTTAAAATATGATTACGCGTGATAATAGAACGGTCTATATTGAAAATTGTAATGTTTACTCATTTAGTTGCTTAACACGTGCTCTGAAATGACCCTTTTAGCAAATCCATAAGAAAACTATAGTGATTTTTTCAACTCGGTAACTATCATTATGATATATACGATCGATATTTTAAGAATTGAAAATTTCTTCACGAACGTGTTGCATGTGCTTCATGGGTATTAGTTAACAATACACAAAATAGTTGTATACGATGGGTTTTTATTAACTATTGATCCATGGCAATAAAAGCAAGATGAGTATAATCAAATGCACCATCGAGCAAATGTTGAAGGGGTGCAAATAAGTTTTAAGTTCCGGAACAAGTTTAGAGTCAACTATTAAAAGTCATATGCTATCTAGGACGAGTTTGGGAGTTAAAGTTAGAAAATTTATTCTCAAATTCAATATGTATAAATTGCTAAAATTGATTATATAACCCTCAATTTTTATTTTAGTTGTTTCATAAAATCCATGCAAAATCGATATAATGAGTAATGTATTAAATCTTGTGAAATGTTAATACATTTCGTTTTCACATGTATATTTTAAATCTTATTCTTGTCCAAGCAATTCACTATTAATATGGGATCCTTCTGATATTGCACGAAAAAGGCACACGAGCGGTTTGTCCTCTAAATAGGTGGAAATAAAAAACCCTCCTAGTGACAGAATGAAAAGGACTAAAAATTCATTTCCAATCTTGTTATGATACTCGCATAAAGTGAAAACAAATTATATGATTTGAGTAAGAAATTAATTGCATGAATAGAACCTGAACTGGATGGATTTATGTGGTTGAATTGTGCATTTTGCTCTACCGGGAGAGATGATCAGGATTGCTCGATCGCACTTGCTTACAAGTGTTTCAAATTCTTAAATTAAACCGAGCCCATGAGAATCAATTGCATGAATAATTGGATGTAAAAAAACTCGGGGCCCTTCTCCATCGTCAACACACACTTCGTGTTCAATAAGGAAAGAAGTATTGTGCGATATTAATTTCTCTTCTTGCACCACGGAGATTCTATTGACAAGAATCCAATTTGGATTCTCCTAAAGTTACATTTCCAATCGATTGAGATTAATGTCAAGTCATAATCAACAAATCTCCGCCTTGATGAAAAATCTAACTTCATCCTCATATTCCATTGTTTCTTAAGAGTCTACCCAGGCTCATTAGCCGTTGTAAACACTTATCATATTTGAACATTTATGGAATTTAATTAAGGAATATGCTTTGTTCACATACCCGTGGAATATCTTTTATATACACTTTCTCAATAGGTGTTATTCTGTGTGACACGATATCAAGTATGAAGTGATACCCTATATCAATTTGTTTAGTGTGCTTATTAAACACCTGCACTTTAGTGAACTTTATTACACTTTGATCGGCGCAATAAACAAGCATCTTCTAATGCAATCCTAAATTACTAAGCAAACTTCTGAGCTTCATTTATTGCCTCAATTGATGCAATATCTTCTGCTTCAGTTATCGATAAAGCAACTATTAGTCATAATAAGCTCATCAACATAGATTTGATCTTCAACAACGAAAAGAAATGTTATCGGAAATTAATTTTCCTTTATGCCCCCCATCCATTATCCTATGAGCAAAAGTCCAATTTGGACTTTCCTAATAGGATCTAGGTTTCTTTGCAATTCAACTATGCCTCAGATTTTAAATCAATCGGGATTAATTTCAAGTCGTAATCAGTAAATCCAAAGAATTTTATTGCCACGCGTGTCATTGTACATCACTAACCCTATCCTGGTCTCTCTTCTGCTTTGCAAAAGGTAACTTTATAGAGTCCTTTGTACAATACATGACATATGATATAAACATCGTGTAGCGTCTTGATTTTTTTTTGCTTTTTATTTTCACATTTGATAATCCCATGGCCATTACGCAAACCTTAATGAACAAATTATTATGGAAACCTAATCAACTTTAGGAATCACAAACCCGAGTTTTCCTGATGTTCTCAACAAGATCATTTGTGCACTCTTATTAACACAGCATTGTGAACTCATACTCACTATGACTAAACTCGATATGAACTTGAATATTTCTTGATGTGAGTTCCAGGTGTTTATCAATTTAATCTTTTCGAGTATCTAAGACAAGTTCTAAATATTTCATAAAGAAATATTTAAATTCCCAAGATGAGTTTTGGGTGTTTATCATTAGTGTAATTTCACCATGACATCATGTTTTTTTGGTAAAGGCACCATGACATCATGTTCCGGTGCGAAACTTACATAAATTAAGCTCATGAGTTGTGAATTATGCTGCACCCTACCTGCGATAATCATTATACTTACAATTCTAAATCACTGTAGAAAATATCAAATAGGCAAATATGTGTACCTATATAGTTCAGGGTTCACATGTACCTCAAACTTTTTGGTGGCCCAACGTTCACATCACATCTCTGCTTATATACCTCTAGGGTAATAATTTTTGCCGAGGAGAACTTAGTGGTCAAAGTTTGACTCCACTTATAAAGCTGGGGAAAGGCATGTGATAGCCAATAATTTACCAACATCGCCCTCGGAAAATAAATCACCCAATTTTTTTTTTTTCAGAACATGCACGAAAAGACTTGTTCAATTTTGATTTTGCGTTGCTTACCATCATTATGTAGTTAATTAGCGGGGTGGGGTAGAGAGATTAGGGCGATGAAGACAAGGATTGCGTTTTTATCGAGCTCGTGCGTATAAATAACGATATCTGGGATTTCTGTGGAAAGCGTTGTGGCAATACAAGGGAACAAAGCGCCTCCTCCTCTCACCTTTTTGTTTTGTCTTTCTTTGTTTTGTCTTAGGGTTTTCGTTGGAAGATGATTCGCAGGACACCTGTTAAGTCACTCGATTAAGAAAATATGTCTTATCAATCGGTAATCTCATGACACTCTTTAATCATACCAGGGCGTGTTTTTTTTTTTTTTTTTTGGGTAAGGATCATGCTTGGGGGTGTTGGTTTCATGAAAACTCAAGATTTGGTAAACATTTTTCGAAAAATAATGAGTTATATCGCCTAGAAAAATTAGTCAACAAAAAATATTTTTATTATCAACAACAAACTATGACTAATTATTTTGTGGGTGTTGAATATATTTTTCATTCATTCATTTTTATAAGTAATACAGTTGATCATTTTCTGGAAAATATTATTCGAATTTTGAGTTTTTCGTGAAACAAACGTACCCTTAATAAGAAAATCTTTTGAATTTCCAATGCACTAATTAGGGAATAACCCAAAAGAGAACGGTGCATTTGAAATAGTAATTTTTTTTTTAAAAAAATAGTAAGGACCTTAGACCTAGAGAAATATGTTATGCCATAACTAAATTTCTAGTGAGCTAATTTCAATTTGCAAAATACTAATTAGACATTACAAAAGAATAGCTATTGTGTTGAAAATACTGCAATAGAACTTGCTAATGGGGAGTATTGTCCATAAAGTCCTAAGTTTATTGTACAATGGACAAGTCAGTCCTAAACATTTTAATTGTGCTAATTTAGTTTTAAACTTTTTGATAATTTGCTAATTTAACCTAAACCTTTCAATTTTTTCAATTTAGTCCGAAAATTTTTGATAATTTTTCAATTTAGTCCTAAACCTTTTGTCGATTTGTTAATATAGTCCTTCTGACCAATTATTTAAATAATAGATTTAAGACTAAATTGACAAATCGACAAAAGTTATTGGTAAAACCGAAAGGTTTAGGACTAAATTAGATATTGTACAATAGGTTTAGGACTAAACTGGACATTGTACAATAGGTCTAGGTCTTTTTGGAAAATTATCCCCTTGCTAAGCATACCTTTAATATAAATGGTTAAATTCTCGAAACACCGATTACACACTCCGAGAGCATAAGTAATTCGTGGATGGCTGAAATTTTTCATTGTTCAACTACTTAACAAGTATCTCTAGGACATTTTATACCTCATATATATTTTCATTTGGTAATTTAACGAATGACCGGGGATCACTCGATAAGCGAATTCTAAAAAAGGAAAAAAAAAAAAAGAGCTCAATTGACTAAACTTTTTCTGTGACTTGTCCAATCACTATTTTGAAAATTGAAACTCCTTTTGTCGAGTAACTTAATTGAAACCATTTCGTCATGGTCGAACAAATTCATTGAGACACTAATTAAACTCTTTAACTTTTTTGCATATAAGTAATACTGAAATTCGATTATAGAGAAATAACTACGTGCGAACCAGCAAAGAGCCAGAAAGATTTTCTTTTCTCAAACTAATCTTAAATTTAAAAAATGAAATTAAAAAAAAAAAAGAAAAAGGAAGAAACCTCGAATCCGACGGCCGGCAATCCCGGCTATTGACAGTGATTGGACCCGAACGGCTGCAAGTCGGTCCTATTTATTAATTTCCGCGAGAGCTAATCCCTACTTTCTCCATATTTACCTTTTTCCTTTTTATTTCGGTCCGGAGATGAACTTTTTCACAACATTGATGATTTGGGTGCAATATGGTAATTTTGACCTCGCAGAAATGTTATTGTGTAATGTCAGATAAGTCATTTTCTCTTCACATCAATCCCGAAAATTTAGCAATCGTTTGTTTCCACTTGGGTATATAACACAAAAATTACTTAATTTATTTCCCCCCTTAATATCGAAAAAATAAAGTAACATATGCTTGAATGTTGAGGAATTTTCGAGAGCTCGAGATTTAAAAAGTTGTCAAAGTACACTAATCGAGAAATTTGAGTTAAACAGAAATGAGAATAAAAAACTCAATCCAAACGAGTTTTTAGTAGAGAAGTATTTTCATTCATTCTCAACTCCTAATCAGATCATTTTTCTCTTCGATCCTTTCTCTTGAAATCAATGCCCTTACACTTACTTATAATAGCACTCATTCGTGATGTGACTGCACAATGCATTTAAAAAAGATCAGTCGTTTTCATTTAGTGTGAATTTTGACCATTAGACAAGACCCATCACAATATAGGTTTGCTAGTATGATTGATCATGTTATCTAGTTCCACCAATATCTTTGTGATGATACAAACCAAAGGAAAAGCACTTGCACGCCATTATTCAGTAGATAGGCCGAGGAAAGTGGAATGACGCAAATGCTAAGCGCCTCGCACAAGGGATCAAACGGGGGAAGAGAGCCGATCTCGATTCTCCATACCATGTTGAGAAAAGTGAAGAAACCTCAGTAGGTAACGGATATGTGTATCTAAAAATGTTAACAATCTCAGATTCAAACTTCGCCAATATAGCTCAATCGAATTGATTTGCAGTTCTCAACACATGAAGCTTTAATTGATGGAATCTGTGACCACGCTATCTAGTTCATGATGCAATGGAAAAGAAGGTAGGTAGGCATGTGGCATTGGGGATGCAAACCCTAATTAAGCCATTAATGAATGATCTATACTGTTTGAACCGAGGGTTTATATATGCAACGATGTAGCATGGTCCTATCGCATGCAATTTTCTATCGATCGGCACAACTTTTATTGTTTTTTGGTGGCTAGAAAAGGATGTATGAAGTCAGATTAAAACATTCTTTTGAGGAAGAAGCATGGACAAAAAGACAATTATCTTTCATCTGATGGGAGGCAAATTGATGAACATATGTGGTAAAACCTAACGTAATTGAGATTGCGCTGAATTTCCGGTCATTTTGTAATGTGCGAGCAAGGTTTTTTTCTTTCTTTCTTTTTTAATTATAAAATGAGATATCAAATTTTCAGCTGGATCAATTCCTATGAACATACATAAAGTGTCCCAACTGACGCCTGTGACCCAAGTGCATCAGGCAAAATTGCCCTCTAGAATCTCTCCAATTAATTTATTGGTTTGTTGAAATACCAAAAGGATGATAAAATCTACTGTTGTTATCTCAATAAGTGGAACGGAAAAAGCCCTGAAAGTCAATCTGCTCTAAATGTTGCCAATGCACATTACAAATTACAACCCTTAAAGTCAATCAACTCTTCATCACCTTCCCATATCTATTGATCAGGCTCGAAAGTTCAATTTTTTTTTTTTTTTGGTCAAACCTAAACATTTCACAGTGTATGGAACCCTTATTTTTCAGTGACCTATCATGAACACTCCAATCACGAATCTCGTGCAGCTCATATTGCACAACTTTCAAATACCAATCTTCATTAGCTAAATGGTATGCTAAATACTAGAAATCTCCATTGAGCCAAAACACAAGGAGTGATGAAATAATTTAACCCGTGAAGCAAATCAACTTCGGTTATTACAAGGGAAACACAAAATGCAAAATCGGCCGAATTAAACGTATCCCCATAAAAAGGGTGACTCCGATATCATGCAAGTACATCTCTCACCCACAAAATTTGAAATTCTTGACTGATGAATTCACATCTTAAGTTAATCACAATCTTGACCAAAAAAAAAAAAAAAAAAAGTTAATCACAATTCTGCTCCCTCTCTGAATATTTTTGGGTGGGGCTGCTGCGGCAGGGTTCGGCCTGGCCATGCAAGCTGGGGGAGTGGGGGGAAGGAATTTGGGACGAACGCAGGCGACCGTGTCCCAGTCTGAATGGACGTGTGGGGAGGAGGGGTCAGTCTGCGTCCGCACAATAATTGAGTGAATGTTGTCAGGCAGCAAGCGAGTGCAGTCAGTCTGTGGGGAGGGGGGATGACCTCGAGCCCTGTAATTGTTCCCCTCCGGGCTTTGACTCTTCTCTTTTGCAGCTTTTCGGGGGCGTCCTCAGAGTCAGCTTTCTTGTCTCCTTCTTTTGCGCCCCGATTCGAAAAAATTTCTTAATCCACGCCGGATCTCGGCTCCTGTTTCGGAAAGGAAACCTCGGTATGTCCTCAAGTAATCGACTCGCTAGCGAGATCGATGATCCAATCTGTCTTAGGTTATCGTCTGTTCTCTCCAGCGGTACTAGAAACCAAAGCATGGATTCATCGTCCTTAGACGTTGGCTTCCATGTTGATCGAGTGGTCCAGCTCAAGCTCCGAAGCATCGTAGTATTAATAGTTCGGCATAAAGATCGGACGGAATGGGATGATGAGGTGAGACTGGAGGCCGGCATGGAGAAATTTTTTTAGGCAATTTCGGAGCTGGACTGTTAAATATTCTATTCGATGTTTCATTGAATGTCTTGCGATGTGCTGTATACTTTCAAAAGGAAAGCGTCTAATGACTTTTGGAGAAAGAGTGATTTGTTTGTCAACCTATGGATGTTAATACCTCAGGAGTTGAAATATCTCAACGGTGTAAAATTCTAGAAGAAAAGTATTTCGATACCACACACATTGCCTAGTCTGATTAGTCTGTCTCTAACTTATTTAGCATGCTTAAATGATTGGTAGATCAATGTGAATCACAATACAATCACCATATTTTGACATTTGCTCACTTCACATTGATTCAATCACATTTTAAACAATGAACTTACCAATTCCAGCACAAATATACTAAACGAAGCATCTCTTTTTCTAAACCTAAAACACGAATTCGCACCATAGAATCGGTCCTTTTCATTCTTCATTAACCTGAATCGGTATTCTAAGAATTGCAACTAACCGGTAAGTACAACTAAATGTCCATTCGACAATCTACTAAAATTTTCAACCTACTCACTCGATTTTCCTTTTTTGTAATCTTGCACAGCCGAGCATCAAATACCAAATAGTATTCGATTTCGGGTAATGATCTCCGAAAACAACGTTTCGAACATGTTCTTTGACACTTCTATCGGATTTTCGTCTTGCATTGGCCCGATAATAAAGCCTAAGATGATGAATAACAAGAGAAAGAAAACATTAAAAATCGTGTCACTTTCAACCGAACGGACCGTGAGGTGAGGGCGTGCGGTGTTGAGATTCATGGTCACAGCTACGCACACGCATGTGAATCGATGATGGCGACAGCATCGTACACAGTCAATAAAATACGCACGAAAAAGGGAAAAAAAAATTGTTAATAAGATGGCACTCTCAAAACACTCCTTAATCATTATTTGATTAAAGAAATCGTTTTTATTTTCAATATAACGGTCGCGCACAAACACGAGGAAGAGATTGCGCCGCGGGAGACGATGATTTTTTGCGATTTATTTATTCATATGTCGACTAAACCCCGTCGTCGAAATCCAGGTGCAGACAAAACCAGGGCATGGCCCTTCTTCGCCATTCGTTCCCGTTCCTCGTCGCGCGTTTGGATTCGACCCTTTGTTCTGACGAGGCCCGTGACTCCTCTCCAGTCTCTCGCCTAGAAGAGAAGAATGTGGAGAGATCATTTCGAGCTTGTTTTGTGGGAGAGATCACATGCGTATTTTTGGGTCCACCTACCTTTTTTCCCCTTTTCCCTACCCCTCCTCCCTCGCGTGGGATTTTCGTGAACCCAGACGTTTGGCTCCTTTCCAATGTACGGAGCGAAGAGGTTGACGAGATCGTTTTTGTCTCTTTTTATATGCTCTATGAAAGCTCTCTATGAAACGCCTTGCGATCGTAAACCCCCTATAAACCGATTAAGTCGAGGCATTTGGCCAGCCTTGACTTGCAGTAGTTTGCGCGTGATTGATGGGAAGAGATCGTTTTGTTTCAGGTGGTGACCGCGGTTAGGTGGTTTTTCTCCCGCTGCTCCGCATGCATCGGTTTTTCGATCTGTCTTGGCCAACATGGTTTGTTGTTTATATCGTGCCTATTAGGCATGATCAAAGACAAGAAATTGCGCCCGGGAAGAACCGAATTCGAGGTTTCTCTTTCTTCAAGAGTTAATGAGGTTTTAATTTGGCCAATTCCCACCTGAGCTTAAGGTAAACTTATAATTTTTCATGTCGACAAGAAGATGAAAATATTATGTTTTTTCTTTTCAAAAAATTTTAAGCTTTTGTCACAGACACATTAATGAGAATTTTGTGAAGGGAAAAGGAATGAAAATCGGAAACCAATGGTTCGTAATAAAATATTCGCATTGTCCAAAGACGAAGGGACAACAACATATGGGGTGCAAAATTGCGGCTATGTTCCCCAAATTCCCGAATCGAAACTTTAGTCTAATGATGGCCTTGTCGTCCGATCGTGATCACAAACTTTTGGCTTCAAGTTCGACATCCTTTTAGAACTGCTTATAATAATAATAATAATAATAATAGCAAAAACCTAAGCTATTTAGCGGCAATGGACACATATGAAATCCATAGAAGCCATAGAGACAAACCACAAATCAAATGTCATAATGGACCCACAAATCAAACGTTTAGGTCTCGATCACTCGTTTTAGATATATACTCACAAATTGGATTTTATAAACAAACATCAAATCATCTATAGCTATATATGAACACTCGAAAGGCCTTGTAATTATATCTAGATAGATGATATGATTTCCAATCACATCGCGTTAAGCGTGTGATCTGTTGAAGACATGTCTCAAGTCTGAACCTAAAAATGGAACTTTCCTACTTGACAAGGCTTCCTGAAAGAGATTTCCTATATTGGATTAATCTCTTATATGTATGTGAGAAATGTTTTCTCTGTGAAAAGTATCAAAGAGATGTCTTTTTTGTGAAGTACATCCCCCGTTGTTTGAAATCATGTAAAACAAGCATTAAGATTTTTATGTAATTCATTTATGAGATTGATAGATTATTTACTTTGGTGCTAGGAAATAAATGTTTGAGTGACTTCAACGTAGTTGTAATCCCCATCCCTGCCCTTGATTTATAGTGAAATTCTGCGTTAGTTTGCCTATAGACGTAAGTCACGACCTAACCACCTAAATCAGGTGTCCCCATTTTATTTCCTTATTTTGTTAATTTTAATGTTTGATCTCTTGCTTCCCACATTGTGATCGATACATAAATACTTTCTGCACGTTTTGATGAATTATATCTTCGTTACCTTAACTTAGCAAGCCGCCAATGGCGGACCAATCAACTATGGTTCGGTGGGGACAAATGGATCTCGAGATCTAAGATATCATGCTTCCTTTTTGGCATTTTCTGTTATAAGGAAAGGGACCCGAGAACAAGTCAAATATGATATCGGGACCGCAATTGATATAACATTCGGTAGTAGGAGAAATCTTCTCATTGAGTGTATCATACACAGATAGAGAAAACCAGTGTAATCAACATCTAGGGGAAAAAATTATTAGTTAGGGCGTTCATTGCATTTAAAGAAAATTTTGGCACAAAATTTCAAGGTCCAAACCAATAAGGTCACAAGCTAAACCAAATCGAGCCAATGCCAATGCTAAAGATCCGCTTGAATAATCCAATTTGGCATTTTTAAAGGGAGATAATTCAATTTGGTTTTCAATATTTGAAATTTGACAATGACAACAAATTCAATATTATTGTTAGAAAGTTTAATACAAAAGCTTATTAAAATCTGGCAACATCTAATTATAATGACACGTTAGAAAATCGCTACAAATATTGGTGAAGAGGATGCAACGGAGGCAAAATAGCTAGGATTTTGAATTTGCTTTGATTGGACGAGGCGAAGCCCAAAACAACCGTTTGCACCGGGTCTCGGCTCCTGGAGGCCAGCGGTGCACCGACCTTGACCGTGACATTGTCACGTCATGCTTCTTGCTGGGCCATTGAAACCCCTTTCCCTTTTTAAGACAGAAGCCACATAAAAGTATATGTCCTGTCACCGACACGATCGATCCATCAGCCTGAACCACAAACGTTGCCAGGACTCACTTCCACAGTTTATACCCCCTTCACGTTCCTAATCATCTCAATTGGACGCTTATAGTGACATCATCACGCTTTTCGGGCTCGACCCGGTTAAAACCGCTTGATCGAATGCAACCTCACTGCCCAGAAATTTAGTAAAGCGCCACGAATAACACCAAAACCAATTGCCCTTGCAATTATAAGACCCGACACTGCAAGTTCAGCAACGTTAGCCTCCTGTGTGAGGGCCTGGCAGGTTCATCCCAGAAAGTGGAGGACATTACACATGTTAATCGCTAGGAATTAGCGCACCCAGTATTAGGAGTAGGATGAAATATGCCACGTGATTCTTTCCCATTGCTTAAAAATCAGATCAACTTGATGGAGCTTAATTCCCAGGTAGAAAGAAGTATTATTCTGCCAAGCTTCAACTATCGTTCCTTGTGGACAAATGATATGTTTCCCGCCCAGAGTACAAAGCAACTGACAATACAAGCCCAAGCACCAGATTGAGACTCAGAGAGAGTAAGAGAAATCAGTTGTTGAAAGCAGAGTTCATGAAGCCAATCATGTTTGTCGTATCAAGTTGCTTTCATTCATAAAGGAGTACCTTCAGCCTAGTAAGGCATGCAGGAATCAATAGCACTCACTCAGCTAATCCCAGAAAGCTGTATCTCTGCACTACTCAAAAGCCAAACACCCTATCTAACAAAATGAGATGTCAAAATGTACAAAGATGAGTCATATCCTTCTACTTCTAAGTTCCTGGTACCTCATCGACTACTGGCAAGGAGCTTCTGCAACTGACCGCTCCTCACAGCGGCACTGAGATCTGATATTTAAAGACACAGCAAGATATAAACTTAGTAAACTTGGAGAAAGATCCCTGATGTTTCTGGCAAAAATCACCCTAAGACTATCACTTTGACAGATTGAAGCAGAGCAAAGGAGGAAAATAAAATAGAAAAGAGCCAAGGATGTACTACCATCAGAGCCACCGATATGCTTGCCATTCACAAATACTTGTGGGACGGTGCGTCGACCAGTGAGATCTAAAATAACATTTTGAATACGAGCACCATCATCTGCATGACATTACAAGCAGAGTAATTACCTTCCATACCAAAGAGGAAAGATGAAAAAAGTGAGTACTAGTTTTACTAGTGAGCTCCAAAGAAGAGCATCATTGAATAGGAACTTTTGTAAAAGTTTCCACGCATCATCTCAAATACCTTTAAATAAATGAAAACGAGCAAATACCTCTAAGATCAAGTTCGACAACATATGGTTGTTCATGCAGCTCACTGAAAATGCGCTTGGCACGTAAGCAGTACCTAGCAATCAGAAAAGGTAAGAGTCTTTCGTGTTATTATCAAGAGAGGACACAGGGCCCAATGATTATGTAGGGGCAGAAGGGGAGATGAAGTTTGCTTTCCAAACCCAGACCAGTTAGAGAGAGAGAGAGAGAGAGATGGAAAATTTAAAAAAAAAAAGCACCTTTCAGCAGATTATTAATTAAATATACTTGTGGAATAACATTGCTCATGTTCGTGTCAAAACAGATCAATGTGCAATGCAGAGAATTTTCCCAGGCAGCAAACTCGTTTGGCTACACCCATTTAGTAAAAGACACAACATGCAATACTGAATGGCATGCTCATGATTACACACGGCTAGAAGGTCAACTAGTTCAGCATAGTGACAACTGATCCTCTCATCGTAAATCTTCAACCCATCAATCATAGTGGAAGTTGAAACAACAGAAACGTGAAGAATTTCAGCCCACGAACACCAGCAACTGCCAGACTGATGAGGCCTCCAACTATAGAGGCGTAGACGCATCATAAGATGCCATAAGTTTGACATTCCTGGTGCTATAAATATTAATCTTGATAGTCCAAAACTTAAGTGCTCCAAAATATAAAAATAACCTGAAAGATATGTTTTTCAGGAATCCAACTATATCATTTCAATGGCTCTGCTCTGTTACTTCTACCAACTAACAATTCAAGAAGATTTTTCAACCAATCTACAAAAGAAGGATTAACAGCTGCCTAAGAAAGCACTTCAATTAAAACAGCAGCCGCTGAAAATTCACGGGCTTTCTAAATAGCTCCCAGCCCAAAATGCCAAAAGCACTACCCTAAGGAGCACTTCAAAACACACTCAGACAAAAGATTCGGCTTCCAGTTCCCCGAAGAGAAAGAGCGCAAAGGGCACCGTAGACGATTTACATTTTCATCCGAGGATTTAGGGCAAAACATCGGCGACGGAGCTATCGTCACAACTCAAAACTTCGCTGGAAAAACCATTATCACAGCACAAGAAGTCCTCCCAAAACGCTCAAAGCTCTATAGTTATTTGCAAATCCTAAACCTATTCTCGAACGATCTTCGAGACTCGGAACAGACTTCAAACGACGAATTTCAGCGCACGTTCAACGAGTCCGCGGACGGTGGAGGGGAAATGCTAAAAGCATCTTTCAAACATAGGTCCAAATCTCAGGGGAAGCAATCCGATTCCCGGATCGACAAGCTCGGATCGGAAGCAACCCTACCTCCATAGCACGAAACAATCGCCGCGTCCTTAGGCTACCGAAGAAGACCAAAAAAAAAAAATCTTTTTGCAGATAAATCCGAGAGAGTTCGTTCACCAATCGAGCTGATCGCACAGAGAGAGAGAGACTTACGGGCAGTAGGATTTGGAGAAGATGGCGATCTTGTTGGAGAAGATGGCGTTCTGCACGAAGGCCGAGGACGAAGTCGAAGCGGCGGCCTCCTTCGGCGCCGCCGCGAGGGACAGGAGGACCGCCGCCGCCACGAGCCCCGGGAGAAGGAGGCGGCGAGCTGCCCGCCGGTAGCCGCCCATCTCCTCCTCCTTCTTCGTCTTCTTCTTCGCTGAAGCGGGAAGCGGGAGGAGGTTTTGCTCTGCTTCTTCGTGAGCTCCGTGGGAAGTGGGAACTGCTAACTGCGAAGTGCGCAGCCACGTCTTGTGGAGAAAAAACCAATCGGGCCCGACTAGCCCGCCCATGGCGCACCGCTTGGGCTTGCTCTTCTGATGGGCGGGCCACTCGTGTCGGGCCGGGTCGAGTCCAGCCACAAATGCTTTGAATTAATTAATTTGTTCTCAGAAACAATTTTTCCTAAAATATGATTTATTTTTTAATTCCGTTTCCTAGATGAGTTTCTGAATATTTGAAAATATTTGTTAAATGTTCAAAATTTTTAGTCCCGAAAAAAATGCATTTGTTAGAACTCTTAAATTATTTTGCGATTTAGAATTTCTTTTAATTTATTATTTTCTTCTCTTCTTCTCCTTTTCCCTTTTTTCTCATTTTTCCTTTGTCCAGTCATCGGCCTCATCCAAGTGCCCGATAGGCTTGCCCTCACCGAGCCACTGCAAACAAAAAAGTTACCAAACATATTTATATTTTTTTATTTCATAAAACAAAAAATAGAATCAAACAATGCACAAAGATCCTCTATCTTGTGCAATATCATTCCTTCCATGTTAGAGGAAAATTCCTGCCGTTTGATTGATTGAGTGATAAAATGCGAAACTAAGCCTTATGGGTAAATGATTGAGATAATCAAGGCACCATACAAGAGCACAAATCAAATAAATGATATTTGCTGACCTAACAAGTAACCGTGAGAATAGAAAAGTGAGGGATGATCAAATACCCTGCAAATTGAGGCATTGGACGCGGGAAAGATGAGAATCTAGGACTGTGTTAGTAACTCGATGCCAATATCCCCTTGCCAAATTGTATTCTCTCTATCTTGAAGAGCGAATCTTTTTAGGAAACTCGGTTATCTTCCACACTCGATGAGCAAATTTATGCATTAATCATCAAGAAAAATCCAAAAAAGCTAATCGAGCATCAACAATTTTTTACTGCAATCAAATATTCACACACTTTTATATTTATCGTGCATAATTATTCCCCGCCAGGCCATTTCTTGTTAGTCCTCTATCATATGCAAGATGAGGGGATTTGTTATTGATAACAAAAATACTTTTGATTTTCATTAGTAAATTATTTCGAACAATACAAATCATCATTTTCAGAAAAATACATCACAAATCATTTTTTTTTTTTCACAAAATAAATAAGCTAATAAGCAACAAAAAAGGGCATGGATTTGAAGCAGAACAATGGTTTGGATTTCGACTCTACATTGCGTTCTAAAATCCGAAGAACTTGGTAAGAATCTCCGGTGACCGCAACCGCCCCGAACAGCAGCAATCAATGAATCGAACCAAGAATCGAATCCAACCGATCCCCCAGAATCAATGTCAAGGCGGGTTGGAATTGGATGCAGATGCTTCATCTCTGCGCAGACTATTGTTGTAAGCCTCGAGCTCCTCGTAATACACGTCCCACACGCACCTCACGCACCCGCTGCCGCAGCAATCTCCCGGCGACGGCTTCTCCGGCGGCAGCGGCGGCGGCCCCGGCGCCGGAGCCGACTTCTTCCCGTCCTCCGCCTCCTCCTCCTCCTCCTCCTCCCCCATCCGCACTCCTCTGTTCGTGCTCGCTTCCGTCGTGAGGCCAAGCGGCCGATCGCTGCTGGTCGCCATCAGATTGCTCGGCGCGTGGCGGGCGAGGATCGTTCTTCCAACTCGGAAGCGCAGATGAGCGATTGCTCGTCGCATGTTCAGATCGGCTCTCATCGCGGCGCAGTCGCCATGTCCGTGGGGTAGCGGCCGACGGTTGGCTGGTCGCGGAGGCGTGTGGATGGGTTCGGTCGGAAGGCGAGGCTCGGCGTGGAACCGGAGAGATGTTTCCATGCAATGGACGGCTCTGCAGTAATTGGGAGGTTTCTTCTTTCTCTCTCTCTCTCTCTCTCATCTCGCGAAGAAAGGGGTGAACGATGAGACACGTGGAGCGGTCCTATTGGGTGGCCTCGTGGGCCGGTCAATGGACCGGCTTACCTTCTGGTTCTAGGGGTTAACCGGTTTAATTAGTAGACAACCGAGTCAAAGAGAAAAACCCGGTCCGCTCAACGCGCATTTGCTAATGTAATTAAACTAAAGAGCAGAGAAGGTCTATTTTTTTCTTTTGGCCAATGAGAAGGTCTATTTATTTTTTAATAATCTTAGAGATGCTAATAATCATATTATAGTTTATAGGTCCAGCAAAGCAATGAATGGAAATCGGCCATGTCATTTAGTAAATCCAATAATATGCCTGGTATTATTTAAGCTAGCATTACTTAAGTTGTAAACTAATTAACGGATCCACACTTATATAAAGTGATTTTCACCTTTTACCCTCTTCAAATCATGAAGGCGCATAAGAGCGCTAATTTGGTGAGTCAAGGATGAGCCTTAAGTTTGAACCTAAATTTTTGCCCTAGTTTGCCCACCATAAAATTCTCCTGCACAAAATCTTTGTGTCAGATTGAATTTTCTTACTTGATGCTCATGGCCAAGCCCGTGTGAAAAATCGGTTGGTTCTTGTGGCTTGAGCAAATCATGTCATAATCAAATCTAGCCGAATATTTTGACTTCTTTTAATTTTTAAGTTCCTTCATAATTTCAATACATATAGATGTCAACATTTAGATTAAATGAACATATGCATATTTTTTTGAAAAATCCAAATAATATCTTTCTTTTTTGGTAGGGGAGTAACAAAATTTCTTTCTACGTTTGAGAAGTCTAAACAAAAAATATAAGCAAAAGCATTTGTTAGTGCGTGTTTGGATTGAATTTTATTTTTTTACTTTTTGCTTAATCTAATTGTGTCAACATGCAGGTCAACATAATTTCTTTTTTTATAAGTTTTGGAATTTCGATAATAATTTCACGAGTAAATTAGAATTTTACTAAAATCAAGATATACACGAGAAAATAAAATACGACTCCTAAATTCTAAAATTCAAAAGGGGGAAAGCGAAGCCTCTCATCTCTCTCTTCTAAACCCCCGCCTCCGCCTCCGCACAGCACAGTCGGACTCTCGCCGCCGCCGCCGCCGCCGCCGCCTCCACCGCCGCCGTTCCTCTCTCGGTCTCCGACTTCCGGCTCGCGCCCCGGGCAGTCCAGAGCAGCCGCCCTCGTCTCCGCCCCTCTCTCTCTCGACTCTTCGCGGCTCGCCCGACTCCGTCTCCGCCGCCGGTCTCTGCCGTCGCGGCGCTTAAGGTCGCCCGTTCGCCCCCGAACTCCGGGCGATGCGTTAGAAATGGGTTCAATTTCACACGGGGTTCGAATCGGGAGCGAGATGGTGGCGGTCGCTTCGGCCCCCAGTTGGATGCCCGAGGACGATCTGCTGTTGAAGAAAGCTGTCGAGGTAAAATTGTTGCGCTCCCCCTCTCAATTGGTCGTTTTCTTTTTTGCCCTTTTCAAGTCTCGACACGCGATAGCGAATGGTGTCTCCTCCTTCCTTTTAGCGGTGAATTTATGGATGAAAGCCCGAGCTTTTGATTGTTTCATCGGTTAGACAAGCATGGGCAAGGGTCAGGTTGAGTTTATTTGCAATTCAAGCGAGTTAGGCATTAGTTTTGTGGGATGGCAAGGCTCGGAGACTTGCGTTGGAGTTTGCTATTAGTTTTCTCTTTTTCCCTCTAAAATGTGGTGTGGCTGAGGATTAGGAATAATGGGGCAGTTCGGATTGTATACGCGTTGATTGTTGCTTGGTGAGAAAGTTTTATGTAGATGGTATCGGGTTGGGAACTTGATAGGTGGTGATCGCGCATTAATTCGTCGAGCATGTGAGTTCGCACATGCTTTCTTTAAAATGGATATGCTTATCCGCGGCCTTTTAACTATTTCCATGTATGTGCAGTCGGGCGCTTCTCTGGAAGCACTAGCTAAAGGAGCTGTACAGTTTTCCCGAAAGTTTACAGTTGGAGAAATCAGAGAGCGGTGGCATTCACTTCTTTATGATCCTTCCATTTCTGCGGAAGCTTCTGCTCGAATGATTGAGTGCGAAACTTCAGCTAAAAAATCGGGGAGTTGTAAAGAAAATTCAGAAACTTTAGGGAAAAGAAAAGCCGAGAGCATTCGAAAAATGTATTATTCTATGCGGAAGAGGATTTCCAGCCAGTCTGTAAATTCTATTTTCCCTGACGAACATGATGTGAATGGATACATTTGCAATGAAAGCTTTGGGCATGAAAATCACATTCAAGGCCACTTTGGTGACCAGGACCCTAATGCAAATGTTTTGAATCCTGGATTGGTCATGGATCCTGTTGCTGCTAAAGAAAATAGTGAACAAGGAGGGTACTTGAGAAATGATTACTGTAACAAGTTCGACGAAAAGGTCCCTGTATTCCCAGTCGAGCAACTAGTGAGAAAGGATGCTGAAAGTTCTGATCGTCGTCATGAAGATACCCTAAGCATGCATGTGGATAATACTCATCCAAAGGATTGTGCTGTTATTGAGGCCATGGAGCCAGGTCTCACGCTTCCAGATGCTGGCGCGTCCAATCACTCGATAGAACTCTCATCTTCTCATTCTAGGTTGCCTATGTGGAAGACGAACGAAGATGTGGCAGCACCTGCAATATTAATGAATGATCTCGATGTTCTCAATGGGGAGAAAATGGGTTTGCAAGATCATGACAACAGCTTTGAGAAAATTATGTCGGATGATAATGCAGATTTTTCCAGTATATGGAACGAGGTCCTGATGATGGATGTTGATGAGAAAGGTCCAACAGATAAGGTTTGTAACGAGAGTGCTATATCACCAGCGTGGGATTGTGTGGACAGCAGTGATAAGGATGATACATCTCTTCCTTGTCAAACTCAAACACTGAATTCAAACCTGGCTAGCAGTCAAGATGCGAACTTCCCACCAATGTCAGATATCCGAGTTGATAAGTTAGACGTCGATCATGGATACCATCATGGTAGTGGAGACATTGATAAGCTGTCATCAACAGTGGCACCAGATCCTCATCTTCCTGGAGACATTAGTGTGGAATTTATGGTATGCACATTGAATATGGAAGACCCAGAGATTCCGTGCAATGATGATTTTATCCCATCTACATCGTATCATAGCCATAAAGCACGCAGTGGCCTCTCTTTATCATCTACTAACCGAGGAAACAGAGAACATGGACGAAGCTTCTTAAAGAAAGAAAAGAATCACACACAATCTTCTGAGCCCTGTCAGATAATGGGGCTGCAGGCATCATCAAATTTCGGTTCAAAATATCCCCTTGTTAGTTCTGGGGTAAAATGCGAAATTGCAGGCAGTAACTATCTTAATTCTGTCTCCAGGCAGGCCCTCAGTGCTCATTTAGACCAGAGTCCATGCATGACAGCATCTGGACCCCTCCATATTAATGGAGAAGTGATGACCAAACTAGAGTCCTCTGATATATGCAATGCTATGACTTTTCCTTTAGATGCCGAAGCAGGACCTACAAGAGATGATTTTCAGGAACCACAAGGAAGTCCCTCTATCGTGGATCCAGAAGAGTCTGAAAGTGGAGATGATGTTCCTTGTTTTTCTGATATTGAAGCCATGGTAGATTTCTATGGTTGATTCTTTTTTTTTTTTTTTGGGAAAAATGAAGAAACTTTACTAGTACTAGCTTGTATATCTTCTGAACTTACCCTGATTCTTCCAGATACTCGACATGGATTTATGTCCCAACGACTGGGATACCTATGTTGGTAGAGAAGGTACTTCTTCATCAGAGTTTACTGCCCGCTGGTCAAATTCCTCTTCATTTGATGACCTTTTTCATATTCACTAATGAACCTAGAATTAGCAATTGCAATAATTCCTTCAATTTTCCAAAATACCAAAATTCCACTGTTGCCTATGGAGTTGACAGTAGTAAGGCAGAGCATCAAATATTCAGTATAATGATGATAATCTATATTGGATATAAATTAATTGTGTTTTCTTTTCTCTCTAGTTTCTAGGTACTTACATGAGGACGCCATGAGGGCAATTGTTAGATTGGAACAATGTGTTCAATCTTCTATACGGAGAGCCATTGCTTCTCGAGGTGCCCTTGCAGTATTATGTGGGCGCTACTTGAAGCATTACATTAGAAAACCTGAGGTATATAATTCTGAGTCACTTAATAAATGTCAAGGTTCCTTATTTAATATTTGCGAAAGCCTAATTTAATTGCTTAATACAAAGACTCAAGGAATATCTCTCGTCAATGCCTGCATTTCTTTTGGCCAATTGTGGATGCCAGTATCATATTCTCAATAAATTCACTTGTAGTGAGAGTTGTTTGAAAATAAGCTAGTTTTTTGCACAGGAAACTTGAATTACTACTTTGGTACTAGTATATGCTAAAATAGATTGATTTTGGTTTGTTGCTCGCCAACTGCTTTTTATACAAGGAAATATCTTTGAATTGCTGCTTTGATAAGTGTACATGCTCAAATATATTGATTTTGGTTTGTTGCACGTCATGCCTGCATTAGATAATCTTCAATTTGTCTGGGCTCTGATATTCTCCTTGGATACATGATACTTATTCATTGTTTTCAAGTTCTTGCGTCGATAACACATGGAATACTGATCGCCTCCACTAACGATGTTCCTGTGGTTTATTTACATTGAAAAGTCAAGAAATCGATGTTCTTGGAGAACAGAAGAAATTGAATGCCAAAATGATGTATTTTTGCTTCCTATATCATATGTGATATATCCTGTTTTAGCTGTTCCACTTTATACGTAAACCTGATCTTATGATGTTATAGAGCTAAACTT